>JAXGFW010000083.1:0-125000 GCA_034376525.1 Nicotiana benthamiana | reverse complement strand
GGGGTCATCACCTTTTTAATCAAATTACGTGTCTTCGGGGCCTTGAAAACCTCATTTAGGGTTGCCTCCATTTGTGTACGCAATCCGAGTGCGTAGCCGGAAAGCTTATATGTGAAATTCTGTGAAAAATGCTCAATTTTGATATTAAAAAAATAAATTTGATTTCGATCAATATTTTTGATAAACGAACCCGGACCTATGATTTGATGGTTCCGAAGGGTTCGTAGGAAAATATGGGACTTGGGTGTATGCCCGGAATATAATTTCGAGGTCCCAAGCCCGAGAAATAAAATTTTGAGTAAAATTGTTTTATGAAAATATTTAAGAAAATTGGAAATGAAATCTGATTAAAAAGTTATGGTATCAGACTCGTATTTTGGTTCCAGCGCCTGGTACATGTCTTATATATGGTTTAAGCATTTTCTGTAAAGTTTAGTTGAAAACAGACGTCGTTTGACGTTTTACGGACTTAAAATGGAAAATTTGATGTTTTACTAATTTTGGAAGAAATCATGGATTTTGAGGCTTAATTCGATGTATATGATGTTATTTTGGCGATTTGATCGCGCGAGTAAGCTAGTAGGATATTTTTGAGGTTGCGTGTATATATGGTTTGGAGCCTTGAGGGCTCGGGTGAGTTTCGGATAGGTCACGGATGCATTTTTGAACTTTGGAAAAATTTGGTATTTTCAGCTCTGCAATATTCGCATTTGAGAAGCAAGTCTAGCAAATTGAAGCCTATCATCGCAATTGCAAGAAAAAGGAGTCTGCAGCCGGGTCACAAATGCGACAACTTGGTTCGCAACTGCGAAAGTGAGATAGTCACAAAAGAGACGTTTTGGCTTGCAAATGCAAAGTTCGGATTTTTGGCAGTATTCGCAAATGCGAGCTATTCCTTTGCTATTTCCACCTTAGCACGCCGGGGTTCACAATTGCGAACCCCTTTTCGCATTTCCCACACCTGCAACCTACATTTTTTATACTTAGCTGATTTTGAGTTATTTTTAACATTCTTCCAAACACAAACTTCTTTGGGTGATTTTTCCAAAGACAAGACTTCTTCCAAATCAATTGTAAGTTAGTTTTTACTCATTTCTTTCAATCATTAACATCGTTTAACATGTTTTCAACTTAAAATCAAAGATTTTCATGGGAGAAATTGGGGTTTTTGGGAAGAACCTAGGTTTTTCAAAAA
Organism: Nicotiana benthamiana; assembly: GCA_034376525.1. NCBI lineage: Eukaryota > Viridiplantae > Streptophyta > Magnoliopsida > Solanales > Solanaceae > Nicotiana > Nicotiana benthamiana. The sequence goes on along the minus strand of JAXGFW010000083.1, from coordinate 123,805 downwards.
ATTGGGGGTTTGGACCTCAATTTGAGGTTCGATTTCAAAACAAATCACATATTTGGGTTTGTGGGGATATGGGTAATCGGGTTTTGGTTCGAACCTCGGGTTTTGACCACGTGGGCCCAGGAGCATTTTTGACTTTTGGGGTAAAAACTTTGTGAAAATTCATTTTATGCATTTAATTGATTCATTTAGCATTTATTGATGTAATTAGGTAACTTGTGACTAGATTTATACGAATTTGTGGTGGAACCGAGGGGTAAAGCTATAATTGAGGCTTGAGTTTAATTCAGGGCATTGAGGTAAGTGTTTGGTCTAACCTTAGCTTGAAGAATTAGGAGTTGAGTCGTATTTGCTACTCGTTATGTGTTGAGTACGACGCATGGGCATGGTGAGGAGTATCCATACATTGGTGTCGAGATATATGACGATTTCAGCATTTTTGTTCAGTTTATTGAATTTAAGTCTTCCGCTTTGATTCATGTTTCCGCTGTTATTTAATGATTTTACACGTGTTGTTGTAAATGATAAAACAGATTTAAAATAAAAGTGTTAGAAGTTTATGAATGTGGCTTGCCTAGCTTCTACGAGTAGGCGCCATTACAACTTTCGAGAATGGGAATTCCGGATAGTGACACAAGTATAGATTGATGTTAAATTTTATCATAAATTTTTCAGCTATTTGTGTATATTGATCGTGTATTATTAATGTTAATAATACTAGATAATAAATATATACAAGAAATACATCTATACACAGTATTATAATAGTATACAATTATGTATAAATGTGTACATATACAGTATAATGATGGTACTTAATGGTGTATAGATTTACAATAATATAATAATCCTATTTGAAGAAGATATCATAATCAATGAAATAGAAAATTCTTTGAGATTTTTCATTTTTATTGGTTTATGGAAGGAGGGAAAATATGCAATCCGTTTACATAATATTAGTGAAGATTGAAACATTTTCCTTAAACATTTGGGTGATTGCATTTGGCTATTAAATAGGATGCCTCTTATAGCGGTATTTAAAGGATTACAATTATATATTTTATTTATAAATGCTATAACTGTAATAAAATATGTTATATTTGGAATAAATAGAAATTACTATTAGCTACGAAAATAGTTTTTATAAAGTGACCATCTGTGTAAAAATCTCTTTTCAGGGAAACCTTAGTGACTATCAACTTTCTATAGTTAATTAGCTATCATACACATAATTATTTCGTATGTCTACTATTCAGTTATTATGGTAGTGTATTCGTTGTATTTGTGCTGGTGCATTCATGAATATAGCAGCAAAAAATGCTAAAAATTAGGGTAGTCAAGTTGTACATATATGTATTCTCATGTATTCGCGCCATGCATTCATGAATACAACAGCAAAAAGCGCCTAAAATCAGGATAATCCAGTTGTACGCGCATGTATTCGCATGTTGTGACGACCCAAAGGGTCATCACCTGTTTCTTTACCTATTCCGTGTCTCCGATGCCTTGAAAACCTCATTGAGGGTTGCATCAATCTGCGTGTGCAGTCCGGGCGCGTAACCGAAAAGATTAAATATGTATTCTATGAGAAAATGATGAATTTTTATATTAATATGATTAATATTGACTTCGATTAATATTTTGGGTAAACGGATCCGGACTCGTGATTTGACGATCCCAGAGGGTCCGTGAAAGAATATGGGATTTGGGCGTATGTCTGAAATCGAATTCCGAGGCCCCAGGTCCAAGAAATGAATTTTTATGTGAAATTATTTTCTGAAAATAACTAAAGGAATTGGAAAATGAAATTGATTAAAAGACTATGGTATCAGGCTCGTATTTCGGTTCTGATGTACTCATATGTGATTTATGCGCTTTCGATAAAGTGGGGTTGAAAGCGGAAGTCATTTGACGTATTTCAGACTTAGGATGGAAAATTGGTGTTTCATGAAAGAATTGAAAGAAATCTTAAGCTTTGGGGCTTGATTCTATGTATATGATGTTATTTTGGCGATTAGGCCGCACGAGTAAGTCCGTGGGATGTTTTTGAGGCAGTGTGTATGTTTGGTTTGTAGACCCGAGGGCTCGGGTGAGTTTTGAATAGGTTTCGGGAAATTTTAGACTTAAAAATAGCAGTGTTCCATGTTAACCAGCACGGCCGCGCTCCCTGTCAGTGCGGTCCGCACTAGAAAAATTAGAGAGTTGGAATATTGCAGGTCTCGGAACCCTCTGACGCGGTCCGTGGTGGAAGTTGCACGGCCGCGGTCGTTTATGTGCGGTTCGTGTAGCCAGCCTCAAAGAACCAGCTACCTCCAGATCTGCCAGCGTGGCCACGGTCCTTCTTGTGCGGTCCGCACTGGGGCTTCTGGGAAGGTATAAAAAGACGGGATTTTCAGTCATTTTACATTTTTCAAAATCCCAAAACATAAGAGACAATTTATTAAAGTACATTTCTTCTCCAAAACGATTGGTAAGTGATTTCTAAGCTATTTTCCCCACTCCTTAACATCTTTTAACATGATTTTAACTTCAAATTAAAGATTTTAATAGGGAAATTAAGGAATTTCGGGTAGAACCTAGGTTTTTCTAAAATTGAGGATTTTGGACCTCAATTCGAGGTCTGATTCAAAAATAAATCATATATTTGAGTTCATGGGGGAATGAGTAACCGGGTTTTGGTTCGAACCTCAAGTTTTGACCACGCAAGTTCGGGGGCATTTTTGAATTTTTGGGCAAAATTTTTGGAAACCCATTTTTATGTATTCAAATTATTTTGCTTAGCTTTTGTTAATGTATTTAAGTAATTTGTGACTAGATTCGAGTGGATAGATGGTGGAATCGAGGGGTAAAACTATGATTGAGGCTTGAGTGAGTTCAAAAAATCGAGGTAAGTGTTCGATTTAATCCTAGCTTGAGGGATCAGGAATTGAGTCGTAATTTTTATGTGTTTGTGTTGTGTACATCGTATGGGCACGGCGACGAGTATATATATATGTTGGTGTAGAGCATGACCATGGGTCTTAAATTGATAGTTGTGAATTCTTAATTGATCCTATAAAAGCCTTGATTGATAATACTTGATACTGAGTATTTGTTTTAACGGTGCCGAGAAGAAATTGAATAGAATTGGTTATAGCTAACTCTCCCTTGCCGGGACATTTGAATTGTTGTTATTGTATTCCCTTGCCGGGAAGTTATTACATTGTCTTGTACACTTTCCGGGATTATTTTGTGTATTGTGTTGGAAGAAATAGGATCAGGTGGTACTCCTACCACAAGATGTTAATGAAATGAGATCGGGTGGTACGCCTACCACAAGATATTGATGAAATGAGATCGGGTGGTATGCCTACCACAAGATATTGATAAAATGGGATTGGGTGGTACGGCTACCACAAGATATTGATTGAAATGGGATCGGGTGTTACGCCTACCACGAGTTATGATGAAATAGGAGCAGGTAGTACGCCTACCATGAAAAATTTTGAGAAATAAGATGGGGTTTCACACCTGCAACGAGATAAACATTTAAATGAAAGTTGCTTTATATATTCTTATTCGTGTTAGTAGTGTTATAGTGGGTTCTTTGTTAGTTCTATGAATTTTGTTCATTTTGCTATTCCAGAGCATGTTTCCCCTCCTCAGTTTTACTTGTTATTTCCTATTATTTCTTTGTGGTATATTATATAACTGTACATGTTTATCTGGAGTCTGGTCCTAGCCTCGTCACTACTTCGCCGGGGTTAGGCTAAACACTTACCAACACATGGGGACCGTTGTGCTGATGATACATTCTACACTTATGTGCCGATACCTGAGCAGCTTTTGAGCAGCAGCAGTAGCCTGGGAGAGAGCCTTCAGTCCAGCGAGATACCGAGGTAGCCTTGCTGGCGTCTGCATGCATCGGCGTCTCCTTTATGTTTTTTTCAGTCAGTATCTTATGTACTTCAACAAAAATATCTTACACTTTCTTTTAGACATTGTATTTAGTGAATCTTAGTAGTTCCTGAGTTATGTGACACCAGATTTTTAGTAGAGGCTATGTTGAACTTCCGTATTGTTATTCGGTTTCTCTAATATTAAGTCTTCTGCTTGTTTAGTTAAATCAATTGTTTTTTTCTTATTGTTTATAAATTTAAAAAAAAAGATTGTGTGGTTAAGGAGTGGTAATTAACATTTGGCTTGCCTAGATCCCATTAGTAGGCGTCATCATGATCCCTGAAGGTTGGAAAATCCGGGTCGTGACAAGTTGGTGTCTGAGCACTAGGTTACATAGGTCTTACAACTCACGGACAAACTTAGTAGAGTCTGAGGGATCGGTACAGAGACGTCTAAACTTATCCCCCAGAGGCTATAAGTTAGGAAAAAATTTACATTTGTTCTTTCCTGGCTTGCGATTCTGTTTCTCAAATACTGATTGTCTATCTACTCTGTTCTTTCGCAGATGGCAAAAACACGCACTTCCTCATCTTCCAATCAGCAATCCGAGCCCTAGGTAGCCCCCGCTAGGGGCAGAAGGTGAGGCCGAGGCCGTGCTAGAGGCCAAGGTAGGGGCAAAGCTCAGCCCCGAGCAGTAGAACCAGTGGCAGAGCCTCAGGTTGATTTTGACGAGAAGGTTCCGGCCCCAGCCCCAGCAGTTCTGGTGGGCCCAGCTAAGGTACCAGAGGGGTTCATTGCCACCCGGTTCAAGACGCTTTGGTCAGATTGGTAGGCCTTATGGAGAGCGTCACTCGAGCAGGTTTGCTTCCAATAACACCAACCACCTCTCAGGCTGGAGGAGGAGTTCAGACTCCTGCTAGACGTACTCCGGGCAGGTATCTCCCTAGGTTAAGATTCTAGTGGTTCAGCCAGCTATGACAGTTCAGCCGGGAGTGGTTGCTCTGACTGCGGTGGAGCGGCTATGTGCGCAGATGCTTTGTGGAGGTTGGATAGGTTCACCAAGCTCTTTCCTACTACGTTCAGCGGTGCTTCTTCTGAGGACCTCCCGGATTTCTTGTATAGCTGCCACGAGGTTCTTCGAAACATGGGCATTGTTAAGTCCAATGGAATGGTTTTTGCTGCATTTCGCATATTTGGATCCGCCAAGACTTGGTGGAGGGATTTCTATTTAGATAGACCAGTAGGGTAGCCACCTTTGACTTGGGATCATTTTTCAGAGTTGTTTCTGGAGAAGTTTCTCCCCGTTACTCAAAAGGATGCTTATCGGAGGTTGTTTGTGCGCCTCCAACATGGTTCTATGACGATCACTCAGTATGAGACCAGGTTTATTGGTCTAGCTCGCCATGCTCTTGTCATACTTCCCACCGAGAGGAAGATGGTGAAGAGGTTTATTGATGATTTGATTCAGCCGATTCGTCTTCAGATGGCTAGGGTGACCGGTAGTGAGATCAGCTTTCAGGAGGTAGCCAATATGGCCCGCAGAGTTGATATGGTTCTATTATAGGGGGTGGTCATAGAGCAGATAAGAGACCCCTTCAGTCAAGCCAATTTTGTGGTGCCTCGTCTAGAGGACGAGATTCATACGATAGGGGTTATCCTCCTAGACCCTTCCAGTCAGCACTCCAGTTTTCTCAGGGTACTTCAGGTGGTCGTGGTTCTCAGCCGCATTATTCTGATCAACCTTATAGTGCACCATCAACACTTATCAATGCACCACCGCTTTAGAGTTTCCATGATCGCCAGTCCCAGCAGCTGAGAACTTGTTTTACTTGTGGCGACACGAGGCACGTTGCTAGGTATTGTCCTTGAGCTTCGAGTAGTTCTTCACAGTAGGGTTCCCGTGCCATGGTACAGGAACCAGATGCTCCACGGCCTGCCCAGCCGGGTGGGGCTCAGCCCCGTTGTTATGCTTTCCAGCGAGACCAGAGGCTGGGTCTTCAGATGCAGTCATTACAGTTACCATTCTTGTTTGTGTTCGAGATGCTTCAATACTATTTGATCCAGGGTCTACGTATTCATATGTTTCATCTTATTTTGCACCATGTTTAGTTATGCCTAGTGATGCATTAGGTGTCCCTGTATATGTGTCTACACCGGCGGGTAACTCTATTGTGGTTGACCAAGTCCATCGTTCGTGTGTTGTAGTGATTGGGGGTCTTGAGACCTGTGTAGACATGTTGCTCTTGGATATGGTTGACTTTGATATCATTTTGGGTATGGACTAGTTATAACCTATCACGCTATTTTGGACTACCATGCCAAGACTGTGACCTTTGCTTTGTCGAATATGCCTCGTTTAGAGTGGAGAGGCACTCCAAGTCACTCTACCCGCAATGTAATTTCATACGTAAAAGCGCGACGCATGGTCAAGAAGGGGTGTCTGGCCTATTTTGTCTATGTTCGTGATTCCAGTGCTGAGGTCCCTTCTATTGATTCTGTACCTTTTTTACGGTAGTTTCCTGAGGTTTTCCCTTCAGACCTGCTGGATATGCCGCCCGACAAGGATATCGACTTTTGTATCGATATGGCTCCGGGCAATCATCTCATTTCCATTCCGACGTATCGCATGGCCCCGCCAGAGTTAAAGGATTTAAAGGACCAGTTACAGGATTTGCTGGAGAAGGGTTTCATTAGACCCAGTGTTTTGCCTTGGGGCGCGCCAGTGTTATTCATCAAGAAGAAGGACGGAGCGATGAGGATGTGCATAGATTACCGGTAATTGAACAAGGTAACGATTAAGAATAGGTATCCACTGCCGAGGATTGATGATCTGTTCGACTAGCTTCAGGGTGCCAGGGTATCTTCCAAGATTGACTTGCGATCGGGCTACCATTTGTTAAAGATTAGGGCATCCGATGTCCCTAAGATAGATTTTCGCACTCGGTATGTGCATTATGAGTTCTTGGTCATGTCATTTGGGTTGACCAATGCCCCAATGGCATTCATGAAGTTGATGAACCGAGTGTTCATGCCATATTTGGACATGTTCATGATAGTCTTTATTGACGATATTTTGGTGTACTACCACATCCAGGAGGAGCACGCGCAGCACCTCAGAGTAGTTCTTCAGACTCTGAAGGATATCCAGTTATATGCTAAGTTTGAAGTGTGAGTTCTGGTTGAGTTCGGTTGCATTTATGGGTTATGTTATATCAGTTAAGCGTATTCATGTAGACTGGAAGAAGATTGAGCCAGTCAAGAACTGGCCTTGACCAGCATTAGTTCCAGAGATTCGGAGTTTCTTGGGGTTAGCAGGCTACTATTGTCGGTTTGTGGAGGGGTTCTCGTCTATTATAGCCCCGATGACCAGGTTGACCCAGAAGGGTGCTTAGTTCAGATGGTCAGATGAGTGTGAGGCGAGCTTTCAGAAGCTCAAGACAGCTCTGACTACAACACCGGTATTGGTTTTGCTCACAGGTTCAGGGCCTTATACAGTTTATTGTGATGCTTCCCATATTGGGCTTGGTGCAGTATTGATGCAGGATGGCAGAGTCATTGCCTGTGCTTCGAGGCAGTTGAAGATCCACGAGAAGAATTATCCGGTTCATGATCTGGAGTTGGCAGCCGTTGTTCATGCATTGAAGATTTGGAGGCATTATCTGTATGGTGTGATGTGTGAGGTGTACATTGATCACAAGAGTCTTCAGTATCTATTCAAGTAGAAGGAGTTGAATCTGAGGCAAAGAAGGTGGTTGGAGTTGTTGAAAGATTATGATGTTACTATCTTGTATCACCCGGGGAAGGCCAATGTAATGGACGATGCGTTGAGTAGGAAGTCAGCCAACATTGTAGTCTTGCTTATATTCTGGTCAGCCAGAGACTGGTTGCTTTGGATGTTCAGGCCTTGGCAAATCAATTCGTGAGATTGGATATTTCTGAGCCTAGCCGAGTGTTGGCTTGCACTGTCGCTCGTTTTTATTGTTGGATCATATCCATGAGCGGCAATTATATGATCCCTATTTGTGTGTCCTGAGGGACACGGTACATCGTGGAGGTTCCAAGAAGGTGACGATGGTGTCTTGGGATTGCAGGGACAAGTTTGTGTGCCCAATATTGATGGGATTAGTTGATCTTAGCGAAGGCCCACAATCCTCAGTATTTTATTCACCCGGGTGCCGCGAAGATGTATCAGGATCTGAGGCAGCACTAATGGTGGCGCAGAATGAAGAAAGATATTGTTACATATGTGGCTCGATGTTTGAACTGTCAGCATGTTAAGTTTGAGGATCAGAGGCCTAGCGAACTGTTTCAGAGGATTGAGCTTCCCCAGTGGAAGTGGGAGAGGATTACTATGGATTTTGTTACTAGACTCCCATTGACCCAGAAGAAGTTTGATGCGATTTCGGTCATTGTTGATAGATTGACCAAGTCATCACATTTTGTTCATGTCGTAGCCACTTATTCATCCAAGAGGTTAGCTGAGGTCTACATCAGAGAGATTGTTCGCCTTTGTGGGGTGCCAGAATCTATCATTTTGGACCAGGGTGCACAGTTTACCTCGCACATTCTGAGAGCCGTTCAGTGAGAGTTGGCACCCAAGTTGAGTTGAGCACAACATTTCATCCTCAGACGGACGGGCAGACTGAGCGGACCATTCAGATATTGGAGGATATGCTCCGAGCCTGTGACATTGATTTTGGAGGCTCATGGGACCAGTTCTTGCCGTTAGTAGAGTATGCCTACAACAACAGCTACCAGTCCAACGTTCAGATGGCTCCTTATGAGGCATTGTATGGTAGACGTTGTCAGTCTCCAATCAGATGGTTTGAGCCGGGAGAGGATCGGTTATTGGGTACATACTTAGTTTAGGAGGCCTTTGATAAGGTCAAGATCATTCAGGATAGGCTTCAGACGGCTTAGTCCAGGTATAAGACTTATGCAGATTGCAAGGTTCGAAATGTGGCTTTCATGTTTGGTGAGCGAGTATTGCTCCGAGTGTCGCCTATGAAGGGCGTGATGAGATTTGGGAAGAAGGGAAAGCTTAGCCCTAGATTCGTTGGTCCATTTGAGATTCTCGATCATGTGTGAGAGGTAGCTTATAGACTTGCCCTACCGCCTAGCTTGTCAGCAGTGCATCTGGTGTTTCATGTTTCTATGGTCCGGAAGTATCACGACGATCCATCCCATGTGTTGGATTTCAACACTGTCCAGTTGGACAAGGACCTGTCTTATAAAGAGGAGCCAGTGGCTATTTTAGACTGGCAAGTTCGACAGTTGAGGTCAAAGAGTTTTCCTTCTGTGCGTGTTCAATGGAGTGGTCAGCCTCCTATGGCATCGACCTGGGAGTCTAAGTCCGATATGCGAAGTCGTTATCCCTATCTATTTCCCGACTCTGGTACTTCTTTCTTTTGTCCTTTCGAGGACGAACAGTTGTTTTACAAGTGGAGAATGTGACGACCCAAAGGGTCATCACCTTTTTCTTTACTCATTCTCTGTCTCTGAGGCCTTGAAAACCTCATTGAGGGTTGCCTCAATCTGCATGCACAGTCCGGACGCGTAACCGGAAAGCTTAAATATGAATTATGTGAGAAAATAATGAATTTTGATATTAATATGACTAATATTGATTCGGTCATATTTTGAGTAAACGGACCCGGACCCATGATTTGGCGATCCCGGAGGGTCCGTAGGAAAATATGGGATTTGGGCGTATGCCTGAAATTGAATTCCGAGGCCTGAAGTGCGAGAAATGAATTTTTATGTGAAATTATTTTCTGAAAATAACTAAAGGAATTGGAAAATGAAATTGATTAAAAGACTGTGGTATCAGGCTCGTATTTTTGGTCCCGACGCCTGGTACAAGTCTCATATGTGATTTAAGCGCTTTCGGTAAAGTTTGGTTTAAAAGGGAAGTCATTTGACGTATTTCGAACTTAGGATGGAAAATTGGTGTTTCATGAAAGAATTGAAAGAAATCTTAAGATTTGGGGCTTAATATTATGTATATGATATTATTTTGCCGATTTGATCACACGAGTAAGTCCGTGGGATGTTTTTGAGGTGGTGTGTATGTTTGATTTGGAGCCTCAAGGGCCTGGGTGAGTTTTAAATAGGTTCTGGGAGGTTTTAGACTTAAACATAGCAGTGTTCCAGGTTAACCAGCATGGCCGCGCTCCCAGTCAGTGTAGTCCGCGCTGGAAGAATCAGAGAGTTGTAATATTGCAGGTCTCGGAACCCTCTGATGCGGTCCGTGTGAAAATGTATGCGGCCGTGGAGGGGTCAGCGCCATCGCGGTCCATTTATCCCGGTCCGTGATGGAAGCTGCGCGACCGAGGTCGTTCATGCGCCGTCTGCGTATCCAGCCTCAGAGAACCAGCAACCTCCAGATTTGCCGGCGCGGCCGTAGTCCTTCTTGCGCGGTCTGCGCTAGACTTTTGGGAAGGAATAAAAAGACGGAATTTTCAGTCATTGTACACTTTTCAATACCCCAACATAAGAGGCGATTTTTCATACAACTTTTCTTCTCCAAAACGATTGGTATGTGATTATGAGTTGAGTCGTATTTTTCTACGTGTTTGTGTTATGTACGACGTATGAGCATGGTGACGAGTATCCATATGTTGGTATCGAGCATGACCGCGGGTCTTAAATTGATAATTGTGAATTCTTAATTGATCTTATAAAAGCCTTGATTGATAATCCTTGATACTGAGTATTGATTTTAACTGTGCCGAGAAGAAATTGAATAGAATTGGTTATAGCTGATCATCCCTTGCCGGGACATTTGAATTGTTGTTATTGTATTCCCTTGCCGGAAGTTATTACATTGTCTTGATCTCTTGCCGGGATTATTTTGTGTATTGTGTTGGAAGAAGTAGGATTAGGTGGTACGCCTACCACAAGATATTGATGAAATGGGATGGGGTGGTACGCCTACCACAAGATATTGATGAAATGGGATGAGGTGGTATGCCTACCACAAGATATTGATTGAAATGATATCGGGTGGTACGCCTACCACGATTTATGCTGAAATGGGAGCGGGTGGTACGCCTACCACGAGAAATTGAGAAATGGGATCGGGTTGCACGCCTGCAACGAGATGAGCATTTAAATGAAAGTTGTTTTATATATTCTTATTAGTGCTAGTAGTTATATAATGGGTTCTTTATCAGTTTTGAGAATTTTGTTCATTTTGCTATCCCCAGAGCATGTATTCCCTCCTCAGTTTTACTTGTTATTTCCTGTTATTTCTTTGTCGTATATTATATAACTGCACAGGTTTATCTGGAGTCTGGTCCTAGCCTCGTCACTACTTCGCCAGGGTTATGACAGACACTTACCAGCACATGCGGTCGGTTGTGCTGATGCTACATTCTACACTTATGTGCAGATACCGGAGCAGCTTTTGAGCAACAGCAGTAACCTGGGAGCGAGCCTTCAGTCCAGCAAGACACCGAGGTAGCCTTGCAGGCATCTACAGGCATCGGTGTCTCCTCAATCTTTATTTCAGTCTGTATCTTATGTACTTCGAGACAAACAGCTTACACTTTCTTTTAGACACTGTATTTAGTGAATCTTAGTAGTTCGTGAGTTATGTGACATCAAATTTTGGATAGAGGCTATGTTGAACTTCTGCATTGTTATTAGGTTTCATTAATATTAAGTCTTCTGCTTGTTTAGTTAAATCGGTTGCTTTTTATCTAATTGTTGATATATATTAAAAAAAAAGATTATGTGGTTAAGGAGTCGTAATTAACATTTGACTTGCCTAGCTCTCATTAGTAGGCACCATCAAGATCTCCGAAGGTTGGAAAATCCGGGTCGTGACACATGTATTCCGCTGTATTCATGAATACAACAGTAAAAAGCGCCTAAAATCATGACAGTCCAGCTGTACGCGCATGTATATATATATATATATATATATATATATATATATATATATATATATATATATATATATATATATATATATATATATATATATATATATTCGCACAATGTATTCATGAGTACAACAACAAAAAACATCTACAATCAGGCGCATGTATTCACGTGTATCGCGATGTTGTATTCATAAATACAACAACAAAAAGCGCCTAAAAGCAGGGCAGTCCAGCTATATGTGCATGCATTCACATGTATTAGTGCCATGTATTCATGAATAAAGTAACGACAATCACCTTAAAATAGATATGTCCAATTGTTTAAGAGAGAAGAAAAACATAAATAGCATATTTAATACCTTATTTCATGTCTCTTGGTAATATATACCATAAATACTTATTTTGGTATAAAATATCAAAGATAGCTATAAAAATTAATATTTAAAAATTATTTTGATTTATAATGAAGGTGTATATCTTTGCTATAAGAGGTAAAATTTCTTTTACAAAATGATCTTGAAAGTTCGTGTCTTGAAAATTTTAGGTGTATTACCATGTTTAACTCATGCCAAAATTATTTATATTAAGTAGCCAAAAAAATATATAAAATTTGTATAATTTTTACATATAACATATAAAATGTGTATATATACAAAAAAAATATTTCTTTGAATATTATTTTGAGAGTATATATACAATGTCATTTTTTTCAATTTTTAACAATGATTGTCTTATGGGCAAATTTTCTACATTTCAAATGTTTAATCTTGACATTGAAGGTTTGCCCATGGAGCAAGCAGGGCGAAAAGTTTGCCTCTTGGACAAAATTTTTAAATTTTGACTTACAAAAAATTTGCCCATAAAGGTCATTTGGTCAAACATTAGTTAAACAAGAATTAAGTTGTTCAAGTATTAGTTAGGTATGAAAAAGGACTTTAACTAAACATTGTACAAGTTGTGCAAGATTATCAAACATTGTATTAGTCGTCCAAAAAGTTTTACGGAGACCAAAACACCAACTAAATATTGTAATAAGTTATGCTTAATTTTATACATAATTATCCATGAATGACTCTATAGAAAAATCTGCTTATCAGGGAAATAATAAATGAACCACCTGATATAGGTACGATGCAAATTGATGATACAACACCAATCACGCCTTCAACATCTTTCCTTAAAACACTACTCTCTAACAAACACCCATCAACAACTCCTCATATACAATAGAGTATTAACTATATACTGGATCTATCGGATGAAAGTCTCAACAACAACCAAGATGAAGACATCTTTATACCAATCACTACTGAAGACAAATGTTCTTTATATACACCATAGAAATAATCAGTAATAATTAAGATATTCGGTAGGAAGATAAGCACACCAACTATTACAAAACAAGTTTCTTGCCTTATGGAATTCAATTGAAGATCTACCTCTAATAGGTCTGGGCTCCAACTTTTTCCTTATCAAATTTCAAAAGGAAGAAAACACGCTTAAGGCACTACATGAAGGTCCATGGTTTGTACTAAATCATTTTCTGTCTGTTCGAAAATGGGAACCAAAATCCATGGCATTATCAACACAATTCACATACTCAGCCATATGGGTTTCCCACCGAATTTTATGACGAGCAAATATTACAAAAGGTGGGACCTAAGTTGAGACAGTTATTAAAGGTTGATGCTTGCACTTTCTCTGCCACTAGGGGAATGTATGCTCGTATATGTATCAAAGTGTCCTTAGAAAATCACTCAAAATAAACATACTTATTGGACATCACAAGCAGATACTACTCTACTAGGGCTTAATTTACTATGCAGCAAATGTGGGTGCTTTGGTCATGCAAACTTTAACTATTAATTTAATTTATATCACAACAGCCTCCGGATCAACTTATTAGTAATTACTCTTCGACATCAACCAATAACGACACAACTCATTAAATAGAATGGAAAATAGTAAACTTTCCAAAAGAAATATGTGCAACGCTGCAACAACAATTGTCACACAATCAACAATAGGGCAGTGCAGGTGGCGGCAGAGCTAGGGCAACAAAAGACTACATGTAAGTCTACTATTTCTATTGGGCCTTCTGAGGCCCATCAACCATTAAAAATTCACCATTTAATAACAAACTAAGTAACAAATTCATTGGATTAACTGAACTGGAAAATGATGTGTTTTCTATGTCTTTTCCGTGTGCTTCTTATGTTTTGATGATATAATAAACTTATTATTAAGAATCAGATAGAAAACTTAACTCACTTGGTACACATATCAAATGAACTATGTCCAGTATGATCTCCAAATGAACTACTACAAAAAGGAACATAACATGGACATGGTCCCTTGGTTTCTTTGACAGAAGTACAATTCAACAACAGCTGGAATGCAAATGTAGAAAGTGAATGTCTTCATACTGTACACGCGACAATGCATCAGATAGTGCGGTAGTCACTTCTTATTGGGAAGAAGTGCGTATCAAGAATTGACATAACCATTGTGATGTCTTTTGTAGTATAACAACCTGGTACAAGGTTGAATACATTCACTTGAGCATTAGTGATATTCTCTCAAACAGCAAAGTGTTCATCTAGCATTGAAGCCACAAGTGCATCAAGAATAAGAAGACAACTCCACTAAAGGATCTGTTTCACAATGACTCTATGTATATCCGCAATTGAGTCGTAATCTTGTTATTTATTCTTCATTATAACTCCTATCTTGCTTTCTTATAAGCTGTATTTTAGGAAACCCAAATATTACAAATCCTCTAAGTTTGTGTTGTGACTAGAGTTAGTCATAAGTTAAAGTCTTTGTACCTAGAGAGTAACAAAGTTGCTTGTGGTAAGAGTATCACAAGTTAATAAGTTGAAGTCTTTGTAATAAAGTCATTAAAAAGTGGCTTGTAATAGTGGGAGTACAAGTTAGTGAAATTGATAGCCTACAAGTGTAGGTCGTGGTTTTTGTCCCCTTGAATGAAATTTTTTCACATAAAAATCTCGTATCTCTTTTACTTACTGCTTCATAAGTATTCTCAGCAAAAACTCATAGAGGATCAGGTCCTCTATAATTTGGTGGACTCATATAAGTTATGAAAAAATCTCATGGAAAGTTATATGGACACAGATAATATAAATTGCACTAGCCCAATAAGGGACGGACCTACTACTAAGCCCACAACTAACTATGAACAAGACAAAACAAAAATCTACTCCCAAGTGGAGATAATAGGGCCACATACCATATCCTTTAGTGAAAGGAGTTCTACATCTACCAATAATAATCTATCTCCTACATCTCTACTAGGAACTAAAGATCAGAGCACGCCTCCTAACTAAAACATGCCACATCAGGCACCCACTCCTCATCAAAACTAGGAGTAATACTGACCAATCATCAGTAGCCAAGACTACTATGTCACAAGACACAAAAGGGCCCTCTAGGATCCACATTAATAGCAGCAATAGTAATTCGCATGCTACAGTAACCTACGTCCATCAACAATCTAGCCAACTTCATTTCCCATAAAAATTAGATCATTACCTTTCATATGATACCCACCAGAAAAACACAAATAAAACACAAAACCACTCTTCTGATTCAATACTCCATCTCTACATAGCACTGCCAAAAACCTGAATTCCTATAACAATACTATATCATCTCCCTTCTCCAACAAATCACCATGAAACGAAACATTTCTAGAAAATTACAACCAAACTTACCTGAGGAATCTGGACAACAACCATTTCTTTCATCTTCTGAGGCTGAACATGCAAGGCCCACAACTCTCACCACCACTAGTCTACACATCTCAACCAAAAACGATGGACCTTCCACTTCAATCGTGGTTGGAGATGGACTATAGGGCTATGCATTGGTGTTCACCATGGAACTCAACAATCAGGAAATTGTTCTCCTCGTTCAGAATCCAACACACTTGGCAGAAATAGTCACGGAAGGAATGCGATTGCGGATGGAAGCTTATGCTCAAAATCAATGGTACAACACTCAAACACCATTACTACTAGAGCACCAAGCATCAGCTTCGAATCCACAACAGTGAACATACTCCATGCATCCATCAACTCCTATTCTCAATTCAACGATCAATCTACTGCCATTTTATCCTCCACACATATGGGGCAGATTTATGCTCCTTGGTTTCAACTATGGGTGTCTAACGGGTCGGATCAGCCCGTCTCCGGACTGCCCCAAACAGGTTGAAACTGAAACGGCCTGGACCGGTACAAGGGGGCCAGGTGGGGCTGGGTTAAAGGGCTAAGGGGTTTGGTCCGTTCACGTTTGTCTATCGGTTAACCGGACCGGTCAAACCCAGTCAATGCAAATTACTGTGCAACCGATTAACCGACCCATACCGATAAAACCGTAATTAATTTTTTTTTACTAGTGGGCCTAACATTTGACCATTGGGCAACGGCCATAATACCCTTTTGAAAAAGTAACACCCTTTCGAAAAACTATAAATACACCCCCCTTCTTCTTCATTTCTTCATTCATCTCTCATTTCTCAATCTTAATTCTCTTATTCTTTCATTCTTCAATCTTCACTTAAAGTGCAATCAACTATTTGGCTCTTTTTTTTTTTTGGAATTTAATTTATCGTAGTAGTTATTATTTGAAGTTTGAACAATTGAAATTCAAAATTGGAACAATTGACGTTTCTTCGTGGTAACATTGGAGTTACGAAATCATCAAGTGCTCAATTTATTGCCAAATTCGGTGCGTTCCCTCCAACTCTGTAAATATTCTTGAAACATTACCTGATAATAATATTGATTATGAATAATTACATGAAGATTTTGGTATAGAAGATAATGAATTAGAAATGGAAGAAGAGATACCACTTACACCTAGTAGTGTTGGAGCTGGTACCAGACAAAGTGGTCATGATGCTAGTTGTAGATCATTTGTGGCCCCGACTAGTAATCCAAGAAAAGGAAGTAAAGTTTGGAATTTTTTTGACGAAATAGAAGGTATTGATAGAGTTTAATGCAAACTTTGTAATGATACTTTTAAACATAAGACTGAAGGACAATTAACAGGAACTGAGACACTTAATAGATATATGCAAATTGAGCATTCCATAGAATGAGGCTCCGATGGAGATGAAAATCAAGAAGGTCTAAACCCTACTACTGGAGGTCTTATGAAATATGATAAAATGAAGGATCGTGAGGGATGTCACACCTCCTTTTTTTACCTACACCCCATAAATGGGCATATAAGGGAGTTTTTTCAACTTAAAGTGACAACTAAAACAGGATTATTTATTTATTAAATTCAGAGTCGCCACTTGGTATAATTTATGGTGTCCAAAGTTACCGGTTCAAATCTCGAATCGAGAAAAATATTGACTCTATTCACGGTTTGCGAACACAGAAATCCGGGTAAGGAATTGTGTTAACCTGGGAGTAAGTGTTAAGCACTCCCGAGTTCCGTGGTTCTAGCACGGTCACTCTGATCATACTTGGCTTATTAAAATTGTTCAGTTACTCATTTTTGAACCTATGTGCATTTTATTGCTTTTAAATTAAGAAAAATTTTCTTGAAACGTGTCACGTGTACGTGCACCCATTTATTTGGTGCGTCAAAGATCATGTCACGCGAACATGTCCATAATTAGTAACGCTTTATTATTTTTATTGAAAAAGTTTGGCTGAAGTTGCGGGAACGCATACCTTGAGTCTTTTTAGGGTTAGATTCGCAATTATGTTACACAAACAAATACATAATTATAATACTAGTCTAAATCGAACCTAAATCAAACTACGAGTTATATTTTTAATTTATTTTTCATGCGTTTGAGATTTCTGGAGAGAGTCTAATCTTTATGAAATATTGTGACAAAGAACAAAGTGGATTGATTGTGGAAATAATGAGCTAGATTATGGATTTTGCTATTGTCAAAAGGCCGGTCTTTAAAAAGGCTCAATTGGATAATATAGGATAGAGATAATATAAAAAGCCCAAATTTTGTAAAATCTCATTATCCACAAATTTCTCCACTTCCTCTTAATTTCCCTTCCACCAAACTAGCATTAAAAAATTAAAACAAAAATCTGTTTGGCATTACTTCTTCTTCAAAGCAATAAAAGGAAAGCCAAGAATATTCCTCTTTATTTCTTGTTCTACGACTCGGGCTTTACCATTGTGCATTTTACCTTTCTTTCTCAATTAACTCAAAACTAACATTACAAATCTCATCCCAACAATTAAGAAATAAACAGTAACATGAATAGTTACAAATGAAACTACTACCAACCTCAACATGTAACAATACTAAGCAGTAAATGATGACTGAAATAGGTATCGGCCAAATCAACCCACGGCATAACATAGACTAAGTTAACTAGGACTAAGCTAATCCAAAAGCGGAACAGCTGAACAAAAACCATTCAGTAAACTAGCAAAAGGAAATGGAGATAGAATAAGTATAAGAATGGACCTTTGCGTGATAAACTTTCTTTATTTCACCAAAAAGACCTCTAGAAAACTTGAATAATAGCTACCACAACAACGATAGAGCTGCGATCAACCTTGTCGGAACCACGAACGAATCTACGAGCTACGACTTTGGCGGAGGCCTCAAACTCAATTGAACGGGAAGACAAAAATGGACCTTTGTCGCGTTTATGGATATATTTCAGAGGGCTAATGGTACTGCATTTATTACTGTTATGGGGGTTGGTTTGGAGATGCATTTTGACTGAGTTTTAATGGAGTTTGAACAACTGTTTTATGGTTGTTTCACGTTGCAGGAAAGCTAATTCTTTTTGAGGCTGTTTCGTTACTATTTTTGCTGCTGTTTTTGGGCTCTTCGGCAGCTACTGGTGCACTTTGGGGTGGGATTTGAGCTGGCTTTATAGAGGATTTGGGGGCTGATTTTAGCTGGGTTTGGGGTGGAACTTGGTGGTGAAAATGGAGGAGATTTAGTGTGTTTTAATGGAGGTTTTGGCTGACTTTTGATGGTGGATCTTGTCTGGTATAGTTGGCGTCGAAGGAGATGATGACAGGAAAGGGGTGGGGGTCTCTTTTGTTGTAAAAAGGTGGATCTCCTTTCTAGAGTGTTTTCGGCGTTCCTTTATACGTAGTCCAGCTTTGGGTGTGATTTTGTGTATTTGATAATTAACCCCTGTTATCTTTTGTGTACTAGGATCTTAGGGTCTTTTAGGATCTTTTTATTTATTTTTATTCTAAAGAGAAGTCTAGAAGGGTCCATAGGCTTAATGAACTAATCTGAATAGGGCTCTAAAACTAAAAAAAAACTACAAAAATTATAAAGGCAGAATGAACCGACCCAACACTAATTTCTCTTTTAAAATTATATACAATTATAATATAAAAATATAAAACTAGTTTTATGATTAAAATAAGTATATTAAGATATGAAACTAGTTCAAAATTATATAAAAATAAAAGTAAGGTACTACTTATATATTTTTTTTTAAATTTATGAAAAATACATAAGCTAAAATATTTTTATAATTTTTCATTTTATGACGAAAATAAAGGAAAAAAATAGTTGAAATAGCTATATTAAGTCTAAATTAAATATTTACATGCTAAAATATATAAAATTTTGGGGATGGTAAAAAATCACATGTCTACAAGGAGTTAGCAAAAGTGATTGCTTTGGATTATCTACCTTTTTCTTTTGCTTCTTCGTCATAACTTATTATGTATATTCAAAGGATTTACAATCATTTATTTAAAGGTATCCCTAGAAGTACTTGTAGATCAGATATCTTTAGACTTCATGGACAATATCAAACATACATATATTATTTGTCTAGCCACCTTCTCTGATGACCCAAAAGGTCATCATTTGTTTTAAATTGATCTATATGCTTCCGAGGCTTTGAAAACATCATTTAGAGTTGCCTCGATTTGCACGCGCATTTCGGGCGCGTTGCTGGAAAGCTTAAATATGAAATTCTATGAAAAATACTAACTTTTGATTTTAAAATGAATAAATTTGACATCGGTCAATATTTTGGATAAACGGATCCGAACTCGTGATTTGTCTGTTTCGAAGGGTCCGTAGAAAAATATAGGACTTGGGCGTATGCCTGGAATCGAATCCCGAGGTCCCAAGACTGAGAAATGAATTTTTAAGAAAAATTATTTTCTAAAATGTTTAAGAAAATTAGAAATGAAATCTGATTAGAAAGCGATGGTATCAGGCCCATATTTTCGTCCAAGTGCCCAGTACAGGTCTTATATATGGTTTAAGTCATTTATGTAAAGTTTGGTTGAAAATAGAGTCCGTTTAACGTGATTCGGACCTAAATTGCTAAATTTGATACATGATGAAGTTTGACGAAAATTCTTGATTTTTGAGGTTTGGTTCATTGTTATTGAGGTTATTTTGGTGATTTGATCGCACGGATAAGTTCTTATGATGGTGTTGAGTTAGTATGTTTGTTTGGTTAGGGGACCCAAGGGCTCGTGTGTATTTCGGATGTGTTTCAGGAAGTTTTTGACTTAGAAAATGTAGTAGGTTTTTCGGCTGTTGGGTTCCTAATGTAATCTTCTTCGCATTCGCGGGAGTACCTACGCAAACGCGAAACAACTGGGTT
Source organism: Nicotiana benthamiana (assembly GCA_034376525.1). NCBI lineage: Eukaryota > Viridiplantae > Streptophyta > Magnoliopsida > Solanales > Solanaceae > Nicotiana > Nicotiana benthamiana. The sequence goes on along the minus strand of JAXGFW010000083.1, from coordinate 103,428 downwards.
TTATACCTTATTGAACGCGTTCCTGGCCATGCGAACGCGAAGGTCAAATTGGACCTAGGTAGGGGAAGGGGTAATTACCCTACGCAAACGCGAGCCTTGATGGCGAATGCGAGGGCTCGAGGGGCTAAAGTTTTTGCTAACGCAAGCCCTATGTCGCGATCGTGAAGGTCTTCAAAGCCTGACTTATCGCGAACGCGATGCACATTTTCGCCCAGTTATTTTAAAGTCTCAAAACAGAACCCATTACGGGATTTATCAAAATTTCACAAAACCTCTTCTTCTCCAAAACTCTTAGACAATCCTTGAAGCAATTCTTTACCATAATCTCTTTTGTTAGTAATGTTTTATTTATTTTATTCCATTTTCATCAACATCTATTGAATTTCTAAGCTTAAAACATGTGATTAAGAGTAGAAAATTGGGGATTTGGGTAGAGTTAGGCTTTTTGATTATACTTGGTTTAGACCTTATTTTTGGGTCTTGAAAACAAATTATATATTCGGGCTCGTAGGTGAATGGGTGATTTAATTTTGGACCGAACCTCATGTTTTGACCAAACGGGTCCGGGGTTGATTTTTGGGATTTTGGGAATAATAATTGGAAAGTTATAATTGAACATTGGAAAGGAATTGCTTAGCATTTATTGATGTTATTAAGTCAATTATGTATAGATTCGATGGAGTTGGAGACGAATTTGAAAGGAAAAGCGGTGTTTGAGGCTTGTGTTGGCCGTGAAAGTTCGAGGTAAGTGGTTGGTCTAACCTTAGCTCGAGGGATTAGGAGCTGAGTCCTATTTGCTATGTGATAATTGTTGAGTATGACATATAGGAATGGTGACAAGTATCTATACGTTGGTGTCTAGCATGACCGCGAGTCTTTATATTGTGAATATCCTGATTTTATTGTATCTTTCATGCCTTGGTGATGATTTCTACGTGTTATGAAATGCTTGTGAAAGAGATTATGACCTTTGAACTTTGAGGAGCATTGGCTCGAGTTGTATTACAAGTTATGAAAGCATATGAGATGACTGAACCCTTTGGAGCATTGGCTCAAGTGCTAAAGAGAGTTGTGAAGTAAAAGTAAAAGAAAAAGAAAGAGTTATTAAATTGTTCCCTTGCTGGGATGTTTGTTGCTTTGTTGATCATCTCCCTTGCCGGGATGCTGAGATTACTGATATTGTTCCCTTGGAAGGATTTAACTGTTTAATCGTGTTCCCTTGCCGGGATTTCGATTATTATTTATTTATTCCCTTGCCCCTTTGTTTGTGATTGTTGTTTGGGTGAGGAAGAACGTTAAAGCACGAATGGTGATATCGTGCATTGCTTGCTATTGTGAAGAAAGAGTGTAAAGCACAAAGGGTGATTCCATACCGTACGATGTACCATTCCATACTGATTTTCATTTATTATATGGTGATGAAGGAGAGTAAAAGCACGAAGGGTGATGCCTGCACATTGTTATTATATGATTTATTGTGAGAACGAGAGTAAAAGCATGAAGGGTGATGTCGTGCACACTTTTATTATATAATATTGTTTTGGTGAGGACGAGAGTAAAAGCACGAATGGTGATGCTGTGCAAATTGTTCGATTTTTTATTCTTGTTGATATTCTAATTATGTTGTTTCTTTCCTTACTTGATGTTTTCTATTCGACCGCTACCTCCCTCACAACATGTTTCCCCCTCCCACAATGGCTGGTTATTTCCTATGTTTTTTTTTGCTGTATATATATATATTTGAACTGCACATGTGTCACACCTCCTTATTTACACTACACCCCATGAAAGGCATAAATAAGGGAGTTTTTCCAATTAAAAGACAATCGAAATGAGATTTATTTATTTAAGGAATCAGAGTCGCCACTTGGGATAATTAATGGTGTCCCAAGTCACAGGTTCAAATCCCGAATTAAGGAAAAGATTAACTATGTATTATAATCCGCGAAACAGAAATTCGGGTAAGGAATTCTATTAACCCGGGAGAAGGAATTAGGCATTTTCGAGTTTCGTAATTCTAGCACGGTCGCTCAACTGTTATATTCGGCTTAATTATCTAATTTTAATACATTTTGAGTCTATGTTCATTTAAAATCTTTTAATTACTTTTATTATTTTGGAAAAATTGCAACTCGATTAAAACACGTCTTGAGCTACGTCACATAAATACACCTGCGGTCTTTGACATATTTTATTGTTGGGATTTAGATTTGGGTCACATAAATGTGCACCCGAATTTAGGAAGGTTGATTTTTAACTAACGCGCCTAAAGTAATTACGTATTTTTAAATTTGCGAGGGCTACGAGAATTCGCTAAATGACGTGCCTCGGATTTCAATTGGTTAAAGTACTAATTAAATGAGGTCCGTACATTTTTGAATTTTATTCAGAACGGCGCATCTCAAATCCAATTCTAAAAGAGAATTCGAAATCAAATTCTTAAGAACCATAGCTATATTTACTAAGTGTGTCACGCTTCAACTAATCATCCACAATTTCTTATTTTAGAACCAAGAGGGCCATGGACCATCGTTAATAGTATACTTAAATGAAGAACAAAATAGGCTCCTGCTTTCCCAAACAAACGACATCTTACTAATTAGCAACCACAAAGTAAAGGGCCCTAATTATTGGCTTGACTAGGGGAACCTCACAAATTAAAGGGCCTGACTTGAGGCCCAACACTTCCTAATCGATAATAACATAACATCTGTAGCGGAATAATCCTAGTAAACAATCAAAGCTTTATTTGAATCCTTAATGCCAAAATCAATTGAGCAATGTCTTTTGGGGTTTACGATTCAACTGACTTTAAGAACATCAAAGGACTGCTAGATATTCTCTAACCGGTTATTATGACACCACAAACTATGTTACTTTGAAGGGATGAAATAACCATGACCTGAACGCACTTATTCATTTTAGGCAAGGACTACAATATCAATTCATTACAAGCATGCCACATCTGACACCATCATAATCCTTCACCAAATAATAGCTTACTAATCTAGACTCTTAAAAGGAAATTTTGACTACAATCAGGAAGATAGTCAAACATCCTGGAGAGTCCCTTTTATACAGATCTACCGATTCAGAATAACAAATTCACATAATCAAGCTATAACATATTCCATATTTCCAACAAAATCTAGCACTAATGTAAATAGCTTTACAGGTACATTTGATGATAAATACTTAATTACAAACATGGTGACATCCTACTCAACTGTAGAGAGACCTAAGCAAGATATCTCTAAACTAAGTAAGCATATTAAGCATGAGATTGAAAGAGAAGAAGTGAGACTCCTATAAAGAAACAACCAATTTGTTCACATTTTTCAGAGTTAAACTTCAAAATACATTGAGATGGTGTCCATGGGATTGACGAATACCTGAAATGAAAGGAAAAGGGAAGGCAGGATCAACGGCAACTAACAACAGTAGTCAGTAATAACTTAGTTTTCCAGCCTCAGCTTTAAACCAGGAATAGTGTGTAGAAAATGTCGACCATCACTTTGAGACAAGCCTTTTAAACATCACACTTAAAATATTTCAGCCCCATTCAGGTCATGGATCACTCCAGGAATTGAAGCTAAAAGAAACTTGCAGAAATAGCTAATGGAACGGTGAATCTCACTAGAACACTCCTAGCTGCCTGTATTTCTGAGGGTTCTATTCCTGAAGCTCTATGGAACAATAGAGAATTTGTTTTCAGTCATTTTCTATTTGTATTCTTGGCCCTTCAAAATCAGCCTTGCAAGACAAGAATAATATGCCTTTATAGCCAAGCAAATAGGGCAGACTTTAGATTTGGATTTTTACACTTTGTCCCTTTTTGAATTTTCATTTTTGCCTCGGTACACCTAGTTAATAATCAGATTCTCAAGTATATCCCCCAATCCCCCTTTCCTAGAAACTTCATAGGCAGTTATAAAAGATTCCCTTACCCCAATTTCCTGAACTACCCTTCCAATCTATGAGAATTACCCTTCAGAAACCCAAATAGGTCATGGGTCAAATGACCTAATGACTTGAGCCCCAAATTGAATGGGTTGTTCTTGTGCAAATGGGTCATAGCCAACCCAGAACCCAAATTATCCAACTAATGAAATGTAAGCACACTCTGATATGGTTTGAATAATTAAAAATCTATACCAATTGACTTACTAACTTGAATTAACTAACTGATAAACCTAAACTAGATTACTGCTTAATTAACACAAAAACAAATTAACTAAATTGTCAAACAAACTAATCAAGACAGGACTCTGAATTAACCATTCTTAGAATAAGAATAAGAAAGAAACCATAAGAAGAGAAGGAATAGAAAGAGAATAGTGACGGAAAGACAAGAGAAAAGAATTAATCAGAAAAAAAGAATAATATACTTACTACAATTCGGACCAAGAAAAGGGAAACTTGAATATTCAAATCTTCGGATTCTCGGTCCAATAAGATATTAATTGCATGTTCTTTTAGAGAACAAACGAATAAAATCATTTTAGACCAAAATCGTCCGTAGAATCTCGATTTTGACTTTTAGGGTTCAACTTGTGATTTAATATACGAAGACTCCCGTTAAGATTGGGGGGTAATGTGTTAGGTATTTGGGATGAGGAGGTCATGGTGGTTATTTGGTGTTGATTTGGTGGGAAAAAGGGGTTGGCACCGCCGGCAGATGGTGGTGGAATTTTGGGCCGCGGTCTAGGGTTTTCCCTTGGTCTCTGAAGATAAGAGGCATTGAAAGAGATGGGTATGGAGGGTCAATCGAGCTCGAACATTTATATATTGGGGAAGGGATCATTTTTGGACCGTTGATCAATTGAGATCAGCGGTCCTGATCAAAACGTAGGAAGCAATTTCGTTTAGTTAAGCTGGACTGGGTAGAGGAAAGGGTTGGGTAGGTCTTGGACGTGTACAGGGGGGACTGGGCTGGTATTTGACTTGGGCTGGGAGGAACCCAATTCGTTTTGGCCCAAGAATCCAATTCTTCAATTCCCTCTTTTCAAATTAATTCCTTTTTTTTTTCAAATTTAACAAAAATCTGAATTAAGTCCTAGAATCTAATTAACCAAAATATTAATTAATCCTAAATGATAATTATCACAATAAATTAAAAAGAAAACTACTCAAAAATAAAAGATAGCATTAAAAGTGAAAATTGAACTATTTTTTGATTTTTCCTTATTATAAAATAACTTTATTACTAATTAATTCTGAAAATGTAAAATTAACTCCTAGATGCACATGCAACACATTTTTTTGTATTTTTTATTAATTAAAATAAAATAAACATGCACAAATCAATGCAAACAATTACAGAAAAATACCACAAAAATCCATTGCAAATAATGAAAAGAAATTATTTTATTTTGGAATTATGGGAGTAATTCACATAGGGAAAAAATCACGTGCTCACAACTGCCCCTCTTTGCTTGGAAACACGAGAAGTTTTCTTGCAAAGTTAAGTAAGCAGATTCGAGTGATTTTTGCCCGTTTTGAATACCCCGCGGGAAGCATTTTTGAAATATTTGACCGCACTCTGTTATCTGTGCCGGACTAGAGGGTTTTGATTGGGTTGGGGTCAATTTCGTCCCCAAAACTCTAATCCCCTTTTCTTTTTTCAAAATTAATTCTTTTTCTTTTCTTTTTTCTTTCAAAAAAATTAAAACTAAAATCCTAATTTAAGTTATAAAACCAAATTAACTTATCAAAAATACCAACTAATCTTAAATAATTACCACATTTAGTAAACTAGAGAAAAACTACTCAAAACCAAAATTAAAAAAGGTGCAAAAATAACTATTTGTTGTGATTTACCCCCTTCTTTTTTATATATAAATAACTTAATTACTAATTAATTCTTAAACATGTAAAGTTAAATCCTACATGCAAAATGCAGCATTTTTGTATTTTTTTATTAATTAAACCAAAATAAAAATGCACAGACAAATGCAACCAATTAGCAGAAAATTCCATAAGATTCATAAAATTGCAAACAATTAAAAGAAATTTATTTTCCTTTAAATTTGTGGGAATTGTTCATATAGAGCAAAAGTCATGTGCTCATAGTTGCCCCTCGCTTCTCGGAAACACGAAGAGTTTTTGTGCAAAGATAAAGTGAGTGGATACGAGCGATTTTTGCCCGCTTGAATACTCCGTGGGAAGCGTTTTTGAAAGATTTGACCGCACCCTGCTTCCAAGGTTGCTTACATATCCTTGGCTATAAAGGAATCAGGTCAGTGTAGTTCAGGAATGTTTGGTAGCTGGGACTACCATGACACTGTAATTTCACTGTTGCTGCTGCTGCTGCTACTGCTTACTGTATCCCTTTATTACACCATGTCAAAATGAAAATAATCTAGACTAAACTACGATCCACCGATTACAAGAGAACCTATCTATGTCTTCAAACTTGTTTTTGATACTTGTTGCCTCATTGACTTGTATTCTTCCTGTGAAATTCCTTTTTGCCGACTTGAATTGTGTTCCGATGTGTTTCTTTTTCTTCATGTGGATCCTGATTGTTGAACTCGAATTGTGTTCCCCCGTTTTTTTGGTGGGCTCCTGATTGCTGCAACTTTGAATTGTATTCCCTTATTTTCCAGGTGGGCTCCTGATTATCAAAACTCTAAATCGTATTCCCTTGTTTTCCAGGTGGGCTCCTGATTGCTGAAACTTTGAATTGTATTTCCTTGTTCCCCAGGTGGGCTCCTAATTATTGAAACCTTGAGCTGTATTCCCTTATTCTCCAGGAGGGCACCTGACTGCTAATACTTTGAATTTTGCTCCCATGTTCTCTAGGTGGGCTCCTGATTACCGAAACTTGAATTGTACTCCCTTGTTCTCCAGGTGGGCTACTGATTACCAAAACTTTGATTTATGTTCTCTTGTTCTCCAGGTAGGCTCCTGATTGCCGAAACTTGAATTATATTCCCTTGTTCTCCAGATGGGCGCTAGATTACCAAAACTTTGAATTATATTCCCTTGTTTTCTAGCGGTGTGACTTCAACTAAATCCGGTTATGTAAGAGAGTATTAAAGTTTCATCCCATTATCCATGAAGGTCCGGACAACTCTTAACTAACGTCGATTTTCAACTGATCTACATCTTCTAAAGGTATTGCTTCCACTATTTCTTGTTGTCCTTTGAAAACCTTCTTCACGATCTCTAAAAACCGAGGGCAACAGCCAAACGAGTCACACTCCTTTCTACTCCATCAAACTATTTTTTTTACCAATCTGTAAGTAAATTTACCGATTTTCATATGCATTTTCACGAATTTATTTACTGTTTTGGAATCATTTTTAGGATTTTCACGAATTTGTAAGAAGCTTGTTTCCTGATTCACTCAACAAAGATATTGAAAGAAGCTTGTTTCTTTCTGCTTTTTCTCCCTTGGTAGAATCTTTCGTATCTTTCTTGAAAACTAAATCCGACTTTCAGATTTGAGTTCTTCGAGTGCAGTCCAGGTAGCGAAGTAGATCCGACTCCGATAACTATATCCTGGTTCACTGCCCCGAAGAAGCCACAACAAAGCCTTCATTTTGTTTGTGTCGGAGTAAGACGAATACCCGAAGTAGCCAACCCAAGGTCAACAATAGTAGATCTGGTCGACGCGCTCAAGCTTGCTGCGCTCAAATAGCTTTTCGGTATTGCAAAAATCGATCGGATAAACTCTATCGCCAACCACAATTCATCTCCATCACCGGCGACACTTGAATATTCCTTTTCTTTTGTTTATTTCAATTCTCTTCCGGCGACCCCTGCTATTTTCTTCCTATTCTCTCTTCTGCTTTTTGCTGGTATGTGTGGGTGTTTTTTGTTTTCTTGGACAGGTGCCTTATTTTTCCGGCGAGGATTTCTGGCAAGCTACAGTACTTCCGGCGACTCCCGTTCAAACTTTCGGCAGGACGCAATAGAACTACACGTTTCGATAAGCTTCAGAAAAACTTGCCCAGGTACTAGTCGCGGTGGCGAGGCAAGTTTATGGCGTTTGGGAGTGAAGAGCTAAGCAACACCGGGCGAGACGTGCAAGAGTTGGTAGCAGTTGACCTTGGGCGCATCAAAGCATACTTTCAGGTTTTTCCACCGGGAGTTGGTACCTCCCTTTCTCGTGTTTACTTTGTACACCTTTTTACGTATTTTAGCTAGCATTCCGTGTGAGGTTTACTATGTTGCTATATAGTTTGCATCTTTTAGTGTATTCCGCTATAGTGCGTGTGTGCGTCACTATTCTCCATAGTCGGTTGGAGGGATAGTGGCCGCGGCGGGGGATGATAGCCTAAGGTCATGTCCTCGGGGGGCGGGGGCGGTGGCGGGGGTGAGTAGGGGGCAGGGAGTGGTCCTGCGGGTAGGGCGGGAGGTAAGAGTGGGAAGAGGGTAGCGGACGCTCATATATTAAGGATTGGGTCATGGAACATAGGCACTCTGACGGGTAAGTCCATTGAGTTGGCGAAGGTTTTTCAGAAGAAGAGAGTTAATATAGCATGTGTCCAGGAGTCTAGGTGGAAAGGGTCGAAGGCGAGGAATGTAGACGGGTTTAAGCTGTGGTATTCTGGGGTCGTGAGAGGTAAGAATGGAGTGGGTATCTTGGTAGATAGGGATCTAAGGGAGTCCGTGGTCGAGGTTAGGCGAGTGAATGATAGGTTAATGTCTATTTAGTTGGTTGTCGAGGGTTGCGTCCTCAACGTCATCAGCGCTTACGCGCCGCAAGCGGGCTTAGACGAGGAGGCCAATAGGCGCTTTTGGAAGGACTTGGATGATCTGGTGAGTAGTATTCCCCAATCTGAGAAGTTAGTTATTGGAGGGGACTTTAATGGTCATATTGGGGCTGATGCTGGGGGTTATGGTGAGGTGCACTGTGGCTTCGGCTTTGGCGTTAGGAACGGAGGAGGCACTTCACTGCTTGATTTCACCAGGGCTGCCGAGCTTCTGATTGCGAACTCGACATTTCAGAAGAGGGAGGAGAATTTGGTCTCCTTCAAGAGTTCGGCGGCGAGGACTCAAATCGATTACATCCTCCTCAGAAGGAGCGATAGGGGTATGTGCAAGGACTGCAAGGTTATTCCGGGAGAGTCCCTTTCGACTCTCCATAGACTCCTAGTGATGGATGTCGGTCTCTTGGTGAAGAGGAAGAGGAGGGGTGCTCGGGGACAACCGCAGATTAGATGGGGTGTTTTGACTTAGGAGAAAACACAGGAGTTGGAGAGGAGGTTAGCTGAGGGCGGAGCTTGGAGAAGTTCTGGGGAAGCGGACGCTATGTGGTTAGAGACGACGAACTTGGTTAGGGAGGTAGCACGGGACGTGCTCAGGGTAGCCGAGGGCTATTCGGGCAGACATCAGGGTGAATGGTGGTAGAACGATGTGGTCGAAGGAAAAGTGGAGGTGAAGAAGGCGGCTTTTGCTAAGTTGTCAGGGAGCACAAGCGAGGAAGAACGGAGAGCAAACAGGGAGATCTACAAGGTGGCGAGGAAAGAAGCAAAACTGGCAGTTACGGAAGCCAAAAACGCGGCGTTTGGTCGCATGTACGAGGAATTAGGGGAGAGAGGAGGGGACATGAAGTTATTCCGGTTAACTAAAGCAAGGGAAAGGAAAGCACGTGATCTTGACCAAGTTAGGTGCATCAAGGACGAGGATGGTAGAGTTCTGATGGGGAGTCTCAAGTCAAGCAGAGGTGGCAGGAATACTTTCGAGACTTACTTAACGAGGAGGGGGATCATATCATAGAGTTAGGGGAGTTGGGGCATTCAGAACAACATAGAGACCTTGGGTACTGCAGGCGCATTAGGGCGGAGGAAGTCATGGGGGCTTTGCGTCGGATGAGTAGGGGTCGAGCGACCGGGCCTGATGAGATCCCAGTGGAGTTCTGGAAGTGCATGGGTAGGTCAAGAGTGGAGTGGCTCTCTAGGTTGTTCAATGTGATCTTCAGGACCAAGAGGATGCCAGATGAGTGGAGGTGGAGTACAGTGGTGCCCTTGTACAAGAACAAAGGGGACATCCAGTGCTGCAACGACTATAGGGGTATCAAATTAATAAGTCACCATGAAGGTCTGGGAGCGGGTAATCGAGGCGAGGGTGAGGGAGATGACATCTATATCTGGGAACCAGTTCGGTTTCATGCCGGGTCGCTCCACTACAGAAGCTATCATCCTTGTCAGGCGGCTGGTGGAGCAGTTCAGGGATAAGAAGAAGGATCTGCACATGGTGCTAATCGCCTTGGAGAAGGCGTATGACAAGGTCCCAAGAGAGGTGCTATGGAGGTGCTTGGAGGCGAAGATCGTGCCGGAAGCCTACATCAGAGTAATCAAGGACATGTATAATGGAGATAAGACTAGGGTTAGGACGGTAGGTGGTGACTCAGACCATTTTCCAGTGGTTATGGGGCTCCATCAAGGATCAGCTCTTAGCCTTCTCTTGTTTGCCTTGGTGATGGATGCTCTAACCCGACATATTCAAGGGGAGGTGCCCTGGTGTATGCTATTTGCTGATGACATAGTCTTGATAGATGAGACAAAGGTTGGTGTTATTGAGAGGTTAGAGGTATGGAGACAGACTCTCGAGTCTAAGGGTTTCAAAATAAGCAGATCTAAGACAGAATACCTGGAGTACAAGTCTAGCACCGAGCCGAGCAAAGTAGGCAGGGACGTGATGATTGGATCTCAGGTCATCGCCAAGAGGGACAGTGTCGGATATCTTGGGTCGGTGATTTAGGGGGACGGAGAGATTGACGGGGATGTCACTCATCTTATAGGAGCGGGGTGGTCAAAGTGGAGGCTGGCATCAGGAGTCCTGTGTGACAAGAAAGTTCCACATAAACTCAAGGGGAAATTTTATAGAGCTATGGTTAGACCTGCAATGTTTTATGGGGCGGAGTGCTGGCCCGTGAAGAACTCTCATGTTCAGAGAATGAAGGTTGCGGAGATGAGGATGCTCAGGTGGATGTGCAGGCTCACCAGGTTAGATAAGATTAAGAATGAAGTTATTCGATAGAAGGTGTGGGTGGCCCCGGTGGATGAGAAGATGCGAGAAGCGAGGCTGAGGTGGTTCGGGCATGTGCGGAGGAGAAGTCCTGATGCCCCGGTTAGGAGTTGTGAGCGGCTGGTAATTGTCGGTGTTTGGAGAGGCAGAGGGAGGCCTAAGAAGTATTGGGGAGAGGTGATTAGACATGACATGGCTAGAATGCGGGTTTCTGAGGACATGACCCTTGATAGGAAAGTCTGGAGGTCTAGTATCAGGGTTGTAGGATAGGGGCTCCTAGAGTTTTTCATACTCCTCACCCGGGGTTGGGTGAGGCTTGGCAGGGCTATCCATAGATGATTTGTGTTTTTGCTTGTGTCTCCCTTATGGTAGTTACTGTATGATATTATCGCATGCTATTTTATTTATGTTTCTTATGTTTAGATAATTATTTACGCTATTTCTGCTGGATTCACTAATGCTCTTTTGTTTTTTTTTGTTTTTGTTTTGTTGTTCCTTTCCTTCACTGAGCCGAGGGTCGATTGGAAACAGCCTCTCTGCCCTTTCGGGTAGGGGTAAGGCTTGTCTACATATTACCCTCCCCAGACCCCACTTTGTGGGACTATACTGGGTAGTTGTTGTTGTTGTTATGTCTTGTTGTCCAAGAAAATATTAAGGCGACGTCCCATTATACAGGAGGGTCCTTACAAACTCTTAACTAACGAAAATTTTAACACTAAGCTATATCTTCTAAATGTACACCTTTCACTATATCTTGTTATCTAAACGGACCTTAAAGCTACGTACCATTATCCAAGATAGTCCTGAAAACTCTTAGTTAAAAGACATTTTTAATCTATGTTTTATCTACTGAAGGTACGACTTCCACTACCTCTTGTTATCTAAACAGACCTTGAAACTACGTCATTATCCAGAAGGGTCCTGAAAAACCAGAATCAAGTCTTATCGTACTTCCCTAAGACAGAACTTACGCTAAATCTTGTTTTCTAATGGAAATCTTAAAGCTAAGTCCCATTATTCAGGAGAGTCCTGAAAAATATCAATTAAATGCAATTTTAAATCTAAGTTATATCTGCTGGCGACCACCAATTAAAGCTACATCCCATTATCTAGGAGGGTCCTGACAATTCAAAGTCAGATTTCATCCTAAGAGTGACAATTCTTCATGGCTGAATTATACTACCCTACAACAGAACTTGCGCTAAATATTGTTATCTAATAGAGATCTTAAAGCTGAGTCCCATTATTCAGAAGGGTCCTAAAAACTCCCGAATGAATCTTATCTTGAAACATCCAAACTTAGAGACAGACTTGCACTCCCTCGGGGTACACTTATGCTATGCTTTGCTAATTATTTTTAAACGAGGTCCCATTCTCCAGGAGGGTCCTGAAAACTCTTAAATGAATCCTTTCTCTTGATCAAAATTGAGATAGACTTATATTCTTTGAGGAACATTTATGCTAGATTATGTTACCCGTGATTGTTTTGACTTTATAAAACTAGGTCCCATTTTTCAGAAGGGTCTCGGTAACTCCTAGCTGAATTCTATTTCAAAACAATTAAACCCTTAAGTCAACTTATGCCCTTTTGCTATTCATGATTATTTTGGACTTTAACTAGGTCCCTTTTCCAGAAGGGTCCTGAAATTTACGGTCGTACCTGCTTGGTGCTTGCTTTTCCCCTATGGAGGACTTCTCCGACACATCCAAAATTTTCTGACCCATTTTCAATCATAGAAAGATCTTGTCAGTCTAAAATGTGGCGGTTAGCTTGCAGCATTCTTGCTGAAAATGGCCTCCTTGCTGTCATGCTCCGTTGTGCTAGCTTTCCCGAACTGACTATGAACCGCCTGATTTTCCGGCTGATCTTTGAACCCTATGGCCTTAAATGAACCAAGTGTTCTGTACCCAAACCGCTGTGTTACATTCTTTACCCCCTTGTCAGAATCTTTGCATCTTTTCTTTAATTACCAAATCATTCCGCTATCGAAGCTTTCAATAATTCTTTATATGCCACTTTACCTCATGCTGTCTTTGGTATGTTCTGGCTACATTGTGCTTTGCAATTTGGGAGCTGGTAATAAGCTTTGAAACTCTTTCTTACTTGCTCAAACAAAATTTACCTTGAAAACATCTTAGAGAAAAGGAAACCCGAAAGAACATGAAATGCAATGACTTTGAGTTGTTTTATGATAAAAAGAATCCAAATTGGATGATTGCTAAAAGGGAGAAAGAATAGAGACTTATCTATAGGGAACAACTGGTAATAATGATCATGACATGCACTTTGGCTTAGTCTGTCATGACCTAAACTGGAGGGCCATGACTAGCACCTAGCCATGCTTGCCGCGCACCAATATACATTTTACCTAACCTTCTTTATTATCTGTTAGGGCCAACGAGATTAATATAAATGGTATCCATGGATCACAGACAACCAACGATAAAAGATGATGGCATAAACATATATAACATGGGGTGGCCAGACAATCAAGAAACTATATATAAGGTACGAGATACTACGATACCATGAAAGACTATACAACAAAAAGCAGCCGACAAGGCATACCAAACTGTACATGAGTCGACACCTGTCTATGAGCCTCTAAAGGAACATAAGTTCTGCAACATAGCCGAAATAGGGCCCCAACATACCCATAATGTCAATAGCAAAAATTCATACCAAGACCACGACAAGTCCGGAGAAAGGATCTCGCCAATCACCGCCGAACTGGACAACCTACTGTGATGGGGGAGCTACACCTGCCTGTATATCAGGACCTGCAGCACTACATGTAGCGTACACAAACAAAAGGACGTCATTATGAATAAAGTACTCAATATGTAAGGCAGGAAACAATAAATACTAACAGTAATGTAAGCAGATAGATGGAATATACAACCCGTAACATCTGAGTACCTCTGAGGGCTACTGACATGAAATGCATGATACATATGTATAAATGCATAAACTGTTAAAACATACACCTCTGTGGGAATCATCATCATCATATGGTACCCAGCCGTAATAGGCTCGGTAAAAAAATATAGCCAGCTATCATAAGGCTCGGTCGAATCATACCCGGCCATGTGGAGCTTGGTGAAACCCAACTGATAAGTGGTTGCACAATAGTTGTATAGCGCAGCTCGGTAGAGTAAAATCGATATATATATATATATATATATATATATATATATATATATATATATATAATATGCTCGACTCATAGTAACACGTTCTAGACATTTCAGAGTGATGTAAGATCGGTATCCTCTGTACACGTTATTAGGACTAACTCTTCACTATGAACCTTATAAGATTCAGGAAGTACCAACAACATTGATAACATAAGAATAAGAGAAGCAGCATCACATCAATCGTTCCATAAGAGGGGAAACAATGTAAGTACTGCTAGCTTCTAAGAGTAGAGTATCTTTGGAAGCTCGTTCATTACATTATGTACGATCGGAGTCGTGCAAAAGAAGGAAAGGGATAGCCTAACATACCTTGTGTATACTTCCCAATCTCAAACTATGCAGTTGTCACAACTCCTTAGTCTACAATAAGAGAAACTATACTATCGTTATCATTTAAGCATCATAACTATTATGTATCGATCACAACCTATTATACCGTAAATGGTATTTTCCGTCGAAATAGTATTCTTGCTTATTTCGATGATCCTCGATACAGAAGAAAGAGTTCGGGCATTATTAAATATGGGACTGTAGAAACGCATTCAGTTATCGATGAAACAGACAACACATCCCCTATATATATGACTTCACACCATTCAAAACAATAACCAAACATTCCAAACAACATCAATAATAAACATATTGAGCCTCCCAAATCAGTCCACGCACAATCTAATTACTTCATACATACGACGACCACCGTAGTCGTGTCAAAAAACCCAGAAATGTTATGAATAACTATCAGCCCACAACCGTACATACATATGGTGTTTCTCCACACCTTTCAACATCCAAAACTCCACAAAACATTAGTAAAATACGCAGCCTAATAGCAACACAAAATAGTCCTCAAAACAGTCCGCTACAAGTGAATAACTCGAACTCACGGCTTCTGATCACCATCCCCTGAGTTCTTACATGTATAGAACGAATTACCATGAGTTCACAACAGAATAAATGTATGAAATAGTGCCGTAAAATTACCTTACTCGTTGGATAACTCAGCCATTCCCTTGGTTCTTCAAACTTTTGATTTTAACCTCAATTAGAACTTGAAAGAGAGGGAAAATTGATTAGGGTTTGTGTGGGATGGTTTGCAGGGGTTTAGGTCTGATTATTTGTGAGATATATTTAGGGTTATATTTCAGGAGATAACCTTTTAAATGGGCTCAATAGCAGACCCAAAATTTCCCTTTTTTGGGCTATCATTTTAACAAGTAGGTGACACACCTACTTCTCACCTAGCAGCTTGTGCAGCCTCATGAAAATACCTATATCTCTCTACTCCGATGTTGTATTAATAAACGGTTTAATGAATTGGAAACTAGACTTATAGATAATAAATTTGGTGGGTAGATCACCCCTTAATTCCAAATATATTTGGAGAAAAGCTTAATGGCATTTGACCTAAAGTTTAAGTAAAACCATGAACCTAAGTTGCGATAACTTTTTTCGACTTTTGTTTCATAACTCGTTTGGCTTCAAGACTATGAAATGGATATTATATGATTCAAATACCTTAAAACATGACCTCTTAAGTGTATTAATAACCTATAGGTTTACTTGAAAATACGAGTTACAATATCCTTGGTTCGTTTAACTTCTAATACTTGTTAACCACCCTTATACACCCTTGTATCACTTAAGATCAATAGGATTAACTTCTTATCATCTCAAGGATAATTCCTTCTTGGATTTATGTTAACTAACGTATGGCATGAACTAACGCATGTGGATATGGGTTGTAACATAGTCGGCTCAGCCTGTCCAACCAATCGGCTTTCCCTCGCCATGCTTTGTTTCCCCGTATTTCCGTAACCCAATTTCTTCAACAAACCTCGACCTTGATCATCATGCAGTGCTCTGACCAGGTTTTCACCAACATGCCTCTTTCGTTTGTTCATCTCTAAACTTACTCTCACCTTGAGGTGCCCGTGAGGGTTTTCACCAATAAGACTCTCTCATTTTGATTTTCTCTCAACTCCCGTTGCCTTAAAGTGCCCATGAGGGATTTCACTAGTAAGACTCTTACATTTTCATTATTTTCCTGCTTGTACCGGAGTGTTTCCCCTGGCATGAATCACTTCTACTTTCTCGCCTTGGCATCTCTAGAAGACTGATCAGAAGGTCTTTTTATGGACTGTAACATGGCTTTTAGATAGGGTTAGAAAAGAAAGGGTATTAAAGACTCAACACAATTCAAGTGGGTTCAAATTTATAACTTTAGAAATTAGATTTCTTACCACAACCACAACTTTTGCCCCAGTTTCTTTACTTGGGGTCTTTTAAAATTTTTACTTTGATGGGACCAAACCGTGAGGCTTCCTACGTATCTTTAAAAGGAATGTCGAACGTAGTTCATGAAGAAATTGCTTTGTTGTTGTGGTATTTCTTTCTCTTCTTCTTTTCCTTTCCTTCTTTTCTTTTCTTTCTTCCTTTTCTTTTTGTTGTTTTTCTTTTCTTTTCTTTTCTTTCTCTATTTTTTTCTTCTTCCTTTTCTCTTTTTGTTATTTTTTCTTTTCCTTTTTTTTTCTTTTCTTCCCTTTCCTTTACTTATCTTTCACGCTTGATCTTCGGATTTTGCTATTGATTCTGAAAGAGGGGTATGGAAGAAAATAAATAAGGCTCAAAAGAGGTAACAAATGATAAATTGTTTAGATAGGAGAACAAAATGCGCTAAGTACAAACAAATGGAATTTAACCAAAGAAAATCACATATAGTATCTCTTGACTCTATCGGATATGATGGGCATTTCTACGCACTTGCCTTCTACATCTATTAGATACAAAACCCCATTGGACAACACTCTCGTCATGATTAATGGCCCTTGCCAATTCGGGGTGAACTTGCCCTTTGCCTCCGCCTGATGAGGAAGGACACGTTTAAATATCAACTGACCCACTTCAAACCTCCGTAGGCGTACCTTCTTGTTATATGCTCTGGCCATTCTCTGTTGATACAACTGGCCATGACATATTGCTACTAATCTTTTCTCGTCGATCAAACTCAAGTTCTCCAGGCGGGTTTTGACCCACTCGTCATCATCAATTTCGGCCTCAGCAATAATCCGAAGGGATGGGATTTCAATCTCTACCGGTATCACTGCTTTTGTGCCATACACCAACAAATACGGAGTTGCCCCTACTGAAGTGCGAAGTAGTGCGATTACCTAACAATGCAAAGGGGAGTTTCTCGTGCCATTGCATGGATCCTTTACCATTTTCCGAGGGATCTTCTTTATGTTCTTGTTGGCTGTCTCAACTACTCCATTCGCCTTAGTACGGTATGGGGTGAAATTGTGATGTGTAATCTTGAACTGCTAACATACTTCTTTCATCAAATGACAATTGAGATTTGCTCCATTATCATTGATGATTACCTTCGGGATCCTGAAACGACAAATGACATTTGAATGCACAAAGTCGACCACGCCTTTCTTGATCACAGACTCAAATGTTTTGGCTTCAACCCACTTGGTAAAATAATCAATAGCCACCAGGATAAACCTGTGCCCATTGAATGCAATTGGCTCGATGGGCCCAAGGACATCCATGCCCCAAGCAACGAAGGGCCATGGTGCCGACATTGCATGTAATTCAGATAGGGGGAGTGAATCAAATCTCCATGCACCTGACATTGATGACATTTTCACACGAAACTGATATAATCTCACTATATGGTGAGCCAATAATAATTTGCCCGGAGAATCTTCTTTCCCAAAACATACCCACTCATATAAGGTCCACAAACTCCAGAATATATCTCGGTCATGATGGCCGTGGCCTGTCCAGCATCTATGCATCTTAACAACCCAA
Source organism: Nicotiana benthamiana (assembly GCA_034376525.1). Lineage (NCBI taxonomy): Eukaryota > Viridiplantae > Streptophyta > Magnoliopsida > Solanales > Solanaceae > Nicotiana > Nicotiana benthamiana. The sequence continues at coordinate 85,434 of JAXGFW010000083.1, read as the reverse complement.
GATTTGGCATTATTTTTTATAATACCCATTCATTGAAGAAAAATCCGCTTGATAATCAACAAATTGTTCTCTTTTGATCACTTATGGCTTGCACTGGGTACACGACCATCCTGATATATTCTTTGATATCATGAAACCAAGATTCACCATCAAGCTCCTCTTCTACCACATTACAGTAAGCATGTTGATCATGGACTTGGATATGCAAAGGGTCAACATAAGCCTTATCTAGATGGTGTACCATCAATGCCAAGGTAGCCAAAGCATCAGCAACCTCATTGTGGATTCTTGGAATATGGTTGAACTCTACCGATCAAAATCGTTGACAAATATCATGCAGACGTTACCGGTATGGTATGAGCTTCAAATCTCGTATTTCCCATTCCCCTTGAATCTGGTGTACCAGAAGGTCTGAGTCCCCCAAGACCAAGACTTCATGGACACCCATATATGCAGCTAACCTCAAACCCAAACTGCAGGCCTCCTATACTGCCATATTATTAGTGTAATAGAAATGGAGTTGAGCTGTAACGAGATAGTAATGCCACATTTCAGAGATAAGTGCTTCTACTTTCCCAATGCTTTTCATGTTGGCAGCCCCATTGAAGAATAGTTTCCATCCTGGCTTCTCAAGCTATTCCACTTCATCAATATGCATCACCTCCTCATCCAGGAAGTATGTCTTCAAAGGATTATATTCTTCGACCATCGGGTTCTCAGCCAGATTATTAGCCAATGCCTGTGCTTTCATTGCAGTCTGAGTGACATAGACGATATCAGACTCTGTGAGCAGGATCTGCCACTTTTCAAGCCTCCCTATGGGCATAGGCTTCTGAAAGATATACTTCAACGGGTCAAGGCGCGAGATGAGGTAAGTAGTATAAGATGACAAGTAGTGTTTCAACTTATGTGGTACCCAAGTTAGGGCACAACATGTTCTCTCGAGATGAGTATACTTAACCTCGTAAGCTGTGAACTTCTTGCTAAGGTAGTATATGGCCTGCTCCTTCCTTCTGGTGATATCGTGATGACCCAACATGCACCCGAATGAGTTGTCCAAGACTGTCAGATACATAATCAATGGCCTTCCTGGTTCCGGTGGGACCAATGCCGATGGGTTCGATAGGTACCCCTTTATCTTATCAAAAGCCTTCTAACATTCCCCCTCTATTTGACCGCAACGTCCTTTTTCAATAGCTTAAAGATAGGCTCACAAGTTGTCGTGAGCTGAGCAATAAATCTACTGATATAGTTCAATCTCACCAACAGACTCATCACCTCAGTTTTGTTTCTCAGAGGCAACAATTCTTTTATGGCTTTAATCTTTGATGGATCTAGCTCAATGCACCGACAACTAACTGTAAATCCGAGCAGCTTCCTCGAGGGCACACCAAATGCGCACTTTGCAGGATTGAGCTTGAGATTGTATCTGCAGAGCCTCTGGAAGAACTTTCTCAAGTCTATGACATCATCAGACTGCTACCTGGATTTTATAATTACATCATCCACATAGACCTCAATATCCTTATGTATCTTGTCGTGGAATATGGTTGTCATCGCCCTTATATAAGTTGCCCCAACATTCTTCAGACCGAAAGGCATGATCCCTGTAGCAGTATGTTCCCCACAGCGTGATGAATGTCGCCTTCTCCACATCCTCCTCATCCATCAAAATCTAGTGATAGCCTGTGTAATAATCCACAAGAGAACCAATCTCATGTGTTGTGCAATTGTCAATCAATATGTGGATGTTCGGCAAGGGGAAGTTATCCTTTGGACTCGCCTTGTTGAGGTCACGATAATCAAAATACACCTTGGTTTCACCTGTGAGCATGTGATTTTTTCCCTATATGAATTACTCCCATAAATTCAAAATCAAAATAATTTCTTCCAGTGTCTGCAATTTTGTAGATTTTTGTGGCATTGTCTATTGAATTATTTGCATTTTTTGTCTGTGCATTTTTATTTAATGAAAAATACAAAAAGGGTGTTGCATGTGCATTTAGGAGTTAGTTTTGCGTTAATTAGTAGTCAAGTTATTTTACAAAAAGAAAAATTCAAAAATATCTTAATTTGCACTTTAATTCTAATTATGATGATTTATTTCTTTTAATTATGATAACTATTATTTATGATTAATTAGCACTTTTTATGTGTCAATCGTGTATTTGTTTTAGGAACCTTAATTTAATCTTTTAAAATAAAAACAAATAGAAAAAAAACAAGCAAAAGAATGCAAAGAAAAGCTGAAAATGCATAGGCAGCCATTTGGGCTAACCCAATTGAAAAAACTGACCAGACCCACTCCAAAACCCCCCAGTACCCACCTCAATTGGCCCAAACCCTTCCCTCAACCCGGTCCAACCAACCCCGTACCCAAACAACATCGTTTGATGGTCGAACAATCCTAATCGTCCATCATCCATCATCCAACGGCTCGCGTGGAGCCTTGCCTTTGACATAAAATTGTCCAAACACGGTGTAATAGCTTAGAGATATAACATATTTCCCTCGTACTACTCTACCAACAACCATCGAACCGCCCTACCGCCACCATCCGCCGCCGCCGCCAATGCCTCCTAGATTTACACCCTAGAACCCCCTCACTCTCCTCTTCCCAATCCCATAGAGATCACCCTCGAATCACCGATGAACTTCTCAAATATCCATTTTAAACATGGAAGCTCCGTCGTCTACAGCGGCGGCTGATGGCAAACAACCTCCGAATCAACAACAGTGGACCTCCTCACCCTTCTTGCCCCAACCTTGCCATTGGTTACTCTCGAACACGTTTGAAACTCGTCAAATATGTGCTTGAAGATGGAAGCTCCGCCATGCACGGCAGTGCCTGCCGTCCAACGTCCCTCAAATATCTCACCCAACTTCCTTTAGCCCTCGTTCACCCAAAAGCTCACCTAAACCCACTCAAGCGGTCTTAGTGGTTCTTGAATCGATTCCAACAATGTTAGATTGAAGAAATCCGGTAAGTCCCCTTCTTAGTTTTTCCTTCCTAATTGTTGTGATTTTCTGCATGTTTTAGGGCTGCTAGTTAAACTTAAATGGTTTTAGCAAATTTCAAATTTGTTATTTATGAAATCGGATGACTTTCTAGCATTTTTCAGAAGTTATTTTCCTCCTCCTGTTTCTTCTTTAGTTTCTTCTTCTTTCTTCTTACTTTTTTCTTTTCATGTGCTTAATTCTGATTGCTCAGTATTTAGTTTTAGTTTCGCATGTTTGTTGCTCTTGAAATTAATTCCTGTGGAAAATTAAAGTCCGAATATTCAGGTTCATTAAAATCATATCCAGGTGTTTCGTGTAAATGGTTTGCATATTTCATGAATGATGTTAGAAAAACCAAATTATTTTGGAGTCAGTGAGTCCATTTTTCCCTCTTTCGTCATTTTTATTATTTTTTTTCTGCTCGTGTTAGTAGTTAGTTTAAGTTTGTTCCATATTAATTGGTCTTAACAAATCCCAAACTTGCCATCTCTGGTTTGATTGCTGAATGATTGTTAATTGCGTTTGTGAAATTGAGTGATAGGTCTTGTTTAACCTCTATAGTTCCCTTGATTCTAACAATACCATGTTGGCCTCTGAAATTGAATGCTGTTTTAAATTCGTGCAAGTAGAAAAAAAGGTCTGGACTGTTCTGATAATTATTCATTAGTGTTAGTGATCTCCTGATTATTTTAAGTTCAAAATTTTTAATTAATGACTCACATGTTTTGAAGAACCAATTGCCAAGTTTTGAATAATAATTTCCCTTGTGTTGGGTTTGAGTTTCTAATCTGATTGCTGAATTTGGATTGTTTGTCTTTGAGTAGTGTTGTTTGGATTGGTTATAGCTGTTAGTATTAGGAAATTAGTCTTAGGAGTTAATTTTGACACCAAATAGATAATTGAAGGGTAGCACATGATTTGTACAGTCATTTCTGATAAATTAAAGATTATCAAGGGCAATATGGACTTTTCAGGTTATTTGTGGTAATATTGGGAACCAACAAGGGTAATATAGGTAGCATATAAAGGATAGGAAATGGTAGAAGTGTTTAGACCCTTCTAGAAGGGGTCTTTAATACTAAATCAGTAATATTGCTGCAGTAACTTGGGAAATAAGTCATGAAATGAGGGTTCAAATAAGTAATATATGGAAATTAAAGAGGGACTTAAGGGTAAAGCACAATAAAAAGGATGCCCTAGTCTTTGGCTATATAAATGGGTTAAAATAACTCAAAAAAGGGGTTGGGGGAAAATCTGGAAAAGTATCTCTATAACCCTCTCAGAATTATGAAGTTAAAATCCCTGAAACATCAGCAATTTCACGGTGCCATTGCTCATTTTTAGTGGCGTTTGGTCATATCCTGTTTTGAGACCAATTTTGCCTCAATTAGGCTGGAAGTAGTCGAGTTTGGCTTTTAGAAATTTGATTCTGAAGCTGCTGTAATCCTAGCCTATTTCACTGTTGCATTACTTTCCTGGGGTTTTGAAAGTTGAAAATATGAAGTTGCTGGGGCTCTATTGGTTTTTGGGGTGTACGTCTGGGTTATATGCTGTCTCTGTTGTTGATTGCTGTGGCTGAATCTGCTGACTTCCCTCTTTTCCTATTGCATTGTGATTTCCAGGTACATTACTTAAAGCTCATCCATGTACAAGCCATTATGAGATGAAATGAAGCTGTTGCACTCCACTATTTTCCAAAATTTGTCGTTTAATTTTAAAATAGTTTTGTTTCATTTTAATGCTCATTGTAAAAGGCTATGGGACTGTTTGGACTGTTAAATTCCTTATATGATTATTATTCGTAGTGTAACTTCATTCCAGGTTTCCTAAATTTTTGTTAAATTCGAATTTGATAGATGATTTGTGTTAAATAAATTTGAGTTTGATAGATGATTTGTGTTAACTAAATCTGAGTTGGATAGATTATTTTATTTACATCCATTTTATGATACAAGCTGGCAATAATAGCTATTTGTGCAATACTAAGCCTATTTGGGCTGATTGGGCAACATGGCAAATCAGCTTAAGTTGTTTTACACACATGTTCCCTTGGCCTCCGCTTGGGTCCACGATAGGGCCCAAAGTATGGTAACAAATAATAAACCACTTCAACTGAAGGCTTAAGTGAAAAGGTTGCTCTTGGACACAAGGATCGGACTGCCAGGATGGACTTCACTTGAGGCCCAGCTGGTACATGAATTCAATCCACTCAGATGTGGCATCGACACTAGATCCTTGTAGTTAACTTGTTTTAGAATCACTATTAGTAACACACATTCCTTTAGATTATCTCTTGTAAAATGCCGAGTCTAAAATACTTTGAATTTGAGACGAGCCATTAGCAAATATTTACGGCTTCGCAAAGATAACGGCACGCTAGCCTCCTTAATATGCGTCTTTAATAATTTACCTTTCCTAAATTCGGGTGCACATTTATGTGACCAAAATCTAAATCTCAATGAAGTTTAAATGTGTTATGTGACGTGGTTCGAGGCATCTTTTAACGACGTTGCATTTCTCATTAAGAATAATAATAAAACTGGTTGAAGATTCAAAATGCACATAGGTTCATAATTGTATAAAATTAGATAATTTAAGCTAAATATAATAGTTGAGAGACCGTGCTAGAACCACGGAACCCGGGAATGCGTAACACCTTCTCCCGGATTAATAGAATTCCTTTACTTGGATTTTTGGTTCGCAGATTGTTGAACAGAGTCATTCTTTCCTCGATTCGGGATTCTAAACGGTGACTTTGAACACCATAAATCTCCCAAGTGGCGACTCTGAAACTCTCTTAATAATTGAATCCTGTTTCGATTGTCCTTTAATTGGAAAAACTCCCATATCTACGGCCTTCGCCGGGTTGTGGATAGCCAAAAGGAGGTGTGACATTACCATCCTTCTTTGGCATAGGCACAACATTGACTAACCAGGTGGGATACCGCGTGACTCGAATGACCTTTGCTTCAAACTGCTTTGTAACTTCCTCTTTGATTTTTACGCTCATGGCAATTTAAAACTTCCTCATCTTTGATTTGACAAGAGGGCACACAAGATCAGTAGACAATTTGTGAACTACCAAGTCAATGCTCAGATCCAGCATATCGTCATAAGACCATGCGAAAATATCTTTGTATTCAAGCAATGCATTGATTATTTCTTCCCTAAGCTGCGGCTCAAGATGAACACTTATTTTAGTTTCTCTGATGTTATCTTGGTCCCCTAGATTGAGGGCTTCTGTATCGCTTAAGTTTGGCTTGGGTTCTTCCTCAACGTGGCTTAATTCTATACTAATTTCTTCAAACGCCATTTCCTCATCATACTATGATTCGTCCTCACATTTTGTCTCGTGAATTATTATTATAGAAATAGATTTGCTTTCAAGACTTGGCCAACGATTGCTTATGCATGTCATGTCATGTCATTGAAGCTAGCATAAAAAGAACTGTACAAGAAGGAAAAGAAAAGTAAACAAAAATAAAAACTATCAGAACTAATAAAACGGGGAATTGCATTTCATTGAAACTGAAAGATAACAAGGTTTATACATCCAAACAGACAAAACGTAGACTCTGAATTGCAATCCTGCAATAATCCAGAGAAATTGAAAGAAAAATCAAAGCAAACTACCAAAACTCCTTTCTGGTCAGGAGAGGAGTAGCTTCCCAATTGTTGATTTTGCACAGGGCCCAACAAATTGCACATCTGACTTTCTAGATCCATCTCCAGCTTCAACCATATTCACATTTTCAAACAACTTTTCGAACCTTTCAAGCAATTCATTATCAGGACCAATCATAAGACTGGGACTTATTGTTGCCGAGCACTTCTTGGTGCTGGGCCTCACAAATGATCTGAAGAGACGCGACATAGGCTTGGGAAGGACCCATGCTTTCTGCTTCATCTTTCTGGCTCTCTTTATGTCTGCAACCGTGGGCTTAAAACCCAAACCAAAGGCGTCCATATTTTTGGGGAGAGACACTGGCCGTACGATACCTTGAAATGATGCCTCCAAAATCCGTTCCTGGAACAAACCCATTTCTCAACATTTCAACAGCCACCATGACGGATGCAGCAGCTACCTTCGACATTAGAATTCACTCCCCTTCTGAATTTTCTGTATTGATATTGTGTCATGAACCAAATAGCCAAGGCCCCTTGTGATCATCCGCCTCATTGAATGGTATAATATCATCACTATGAGCATACAGATTGTCCTTGCCATGCACAACTATTTCTTGTCCGTCCCATTCAAATTTCACTATTTGATGCAAAGTAGAGGGGACCGCTTTAGCGGCATGGATCCAGAGTCGCTCCAATAGCAGATTGAAAGAGACAACCCATCTAGCACCTAGAATTCCATGGTAAAGTCATCTGGTCTGATTGTCAGCTCGAGTACTATGTCACTGACCAAATCTTTTCCCCCATCGTCGAACCCTCATACACAAATACTGCTCTTGTAAATTCTTTCTTCATCCACTTTCAGCTTGTTCAGCGTGGAAAGAGGTCAAAGATTCGCACTTGAACTTTTGTCAACCAACACTTGAGTAACCATAGAATATTCACACTTCACCATAAGGTATAGGGCCCTATTGTGCTCAGTACCCTCTACGTGCAATTCATCATCAGAAAAAGTGACTCTGTTTACCTCAAAAATGTTGTTGGCTATCTTTTTCCAAGTGGTTGACAGAGATTTTGTCAGGGACGTGGGCCTCGTATAGGATCTTCATTAGTGCTGACAGTGCTCATCCGAATGAATCAACAATGATAACAGTGAAATTTGAGCAGGCGTATTTCTTAATTGTTCCACAATAAAATAGTCTTGCACTTTCATCTTTTTCAGAAACTCTTCTGCTACCTCTTCAGTCACAACTTTCTTTACCAACATTGCGTTATCCTTGGAGGGTTTGGGTTTTCTCAACTCCTCGAGGGAAAAGCACCTCCCCGAACTTGTCAATCCATGGGTTTCGCAAAATTCTTCTCTAACCTCTTTCCCCTTGTAAATCACTCTTACTCGCTCATAATTCCAAGGGACGGACATGCAATTCACTATTGGTAACTGAGTTACAGGTTTGATAATGACGGGCTATGTGCGAGCACCTTCCACGACCACAACAGGCTACCTTGTTACCCCTGGTACTACCACGTTCGCATTTTCTTGTTTCACTATCCCATCTCCCGGGGATCCCTTCTTGACTACAACAGGAGGGTTACTACTTGTTCTACTCAACTTAAGCGTCAACATCTCGCTTGTTAGTTTTTCAACCTAGTTCGTTAACTGGATCAGATTATCATGATAGTTTGCAATGGATTTTTAGGCTCTCCCTCTTTATGAACTATCTCAATCATGTTCGTTTCTTGATGGGCATGCAGCGGGTTCTGGTGAATATTGGGTGCTTTCAGAGCTTGCACCTCAATCCGATACGAATCAATGAGCTTTTGGATAGCATTCTTCAGATGCCAACATTTTTCTGTGTCATGCCTCGGGGAACCAATAAAATACTCACAACTGACAGAATAATCATGTTTTCTCGAGGGAGGATTCCGAAACTTTGCTTCAATCGGCCTCAACATATCTAACTGTCTCAACATGTGGAATAACCTTGTATAAGATTCTCCCAATGGAGTGAAACTTTTCTTCTTCTGTAATCTCTCTTTCTTGAAAGCTTGGTTTGCCTAAAAAGTTGGTGTTGGGAGGTTTTGGCAGGCTCTTAGAGGTGGATAGGCATTTTGTGAAGCTGGGTAATTATTTTGTGGAGTCGGCGCACGCCATTGTGCATGGGCGGGAGCTTGAGTATATGTTTGTGCATGATGGAAAAAAAATGGGGGTCAGGGGGTGGGAAATAGTGTTGTGGTGGACTATATGGAGTGTGGGGATAGGCTTGGGGATGAGGTCGAGGCTGGTTGTAATGTGGTGAACCCCGGGGCCCAAACCAAGTTCCTGAGTTGGTTGTTGCTACCTCTTCCTTGTTCTTCTTTTTGATCGCTCCTCCGGTCCGACTTTGGATAGCCTGGGTGGTCTTTTAGATTGCTGAATAACTCATAATCTTGCTAGATTTGAGTCCCTCCTCCACCATGCTCCCCATTTTTCTACCTCATTAAAGGACTTGCCCACTGCCGATACCAGATGACCAAAATAAGTAGGCTCCAAGGCTTGTAAGAAGTAGTCTACCATTTTGCTTTCCTTCATTGGCGGGTCAACCCTTGCTGCTTGCTCCCTCCAATGGAAGCCATACTCTCTACAGCTCTAATTCTTCTTCTTTTTTCCAGTTTCATCAAGGACAAGCAATCAGAAATAATTTCAAGATTATATTGAAAACGACATGCGAATGCTTGGGCTAGATCATCCCATGTGTACCAACGACCATGGTCTTGTCTGGTGTACCATTCAAAAGCTGAGCCACTTAACCTTTGACTGAAATATGTCATCAGTTATTCCTCTCTCCTGCCCACTCCTCTCATCTTGCTGCAAAATCCCCTCAGGTGTGCCACTGGATCACCAGGGCCGTCATATAAGTCGAATTTGAGCATCTTGCCCGTTGGCAATTGTACGTCTGGGAAAAAACAAAGGTCTTTGTATGCAACACTTACTTGGCCACCCAATCCCCGCATATCTTTGAAGGGCTGGTCTAGGATTTTGACTTTTCTGAGCATCTCCTCTTGCTCGGGAGTTTTTGCTGGTTTCTCAGCCTCTACAGGGATTTCAAAACAAGGAGTATATGAATAAGGTTCTATATCTTTGAAGGTATGTTCTGGGGAGTAATGCTGGTTATCATGGGTTTGGATTAAAGGTTCACTGGAGGATCTGTGGATTATAGTGGGTGGAGGTGCCACAAAGATAGGAGCAACTGGTGGAGGAAAATGGAAACAGCTTTGGGTGGTGGAGCTGGGGGTGTTTGGGAAGTTGTGCCCTGTTATTGTAGGTAGATGGGGAAGCTTGGAGATGGATCAGTGGTAGGGTGATCACGTGACTGAGCTAATGGTGGGATGAAGGCCGGGTTGGCAGGATAAGCTGGTGGTGGTTGCCCTTTTACTCACGCTTGATACATTTCAGCCATCTGTTGATTCAATTTATACATCTCTTCTTTCATTGCGTTGACATCAAACTCTTCCACTTCTCTCGAGAGATCAATGATACTTGCATCAGGCTCTTGATTGGCCATAGTCAACTTGTTTTTGGAGCGAGTGTTGTAGGGCTAGGTTGCCAAAATGAGGCAAAACTAACCACCTATCCGGAATGGATAAACAACATCAAAACTTTTAAGCGGTTTTGCTTTAACAGATAGGCAACCACATATTCGGGGATGAATGACCTAAGCAATTATCGGTTTCTATTATGCACTGGATCGACTGCTTGCATCATCTCGACTTTTATCCTATGCCATTTCTTTTCCTTTTCTCTCTTGTTTTTTTCTTCTTCTTTTTCCCTCTTTTATTCAGCTTGTTTTGCCTGCTTTCTCTTTGTTTTATTATTTTGCCATTGTTTATTTTTCCTCTCTTTTCTTTTCTCTCTTTTCCTTATTTTGGTTATGGTCGAATCCTATGGAGATTGCCTATGTATCGTTACCCCGCATGAATCAGACCAAGCGTAGTTTTGGCAGATAAGTACAGAAACAAAATATTATGGGAATTTCAATTTTCATAAAGTAAAACATTTTTATTACAACTATCAAACTAATGGATCCAAGAAAAGACACCACAGACTCCGACTCAGAACAAGACCAACAGACTCTGACAGAAAAGGGAAAACAATAGAATCAACAACTACAAACTCAAATAAAATTCAGACTCGAGTGACAATCATGAATACATTAATGCCTCTAAAGCTCCTGGAGCCTGCGAGACATCATTCGGTCTCACCGCAGGCCTCCGTGCTAAATCCCCTTAGAAGTAGTGGAGGTCTTCCATCACTTGACAAACGAAGGTCATTGCGATGGAAAAAAATATGGATCTCATTATATCTTCACAGTTGCTACACTTTACTGTGATGTAATCAGCGATTCTCCGGACCCTCTCTCTTATAACACCCTTTTCTTGCAACAATCGCACAATCTGCTAGACCCTAGCTTCCAAAGTTTGTTCGGCTACCCAATTCAGTTCTTCAAATTAATGCAAATCTCTTTCTAGCTATGCTATTTCTATATAACGGTGCTCTCTTTCAGCCTTGAAGTCCTTTTCCTACTTAACCATTTTATTTTCAACGATGATGACCCTTTTCCTCAATCCCGCAACCTCGCCATCATACCTTTCTTTCAACTGCTTGATCATGCGTGCTCGTTCTTCTGCATTTTTGGCCGATTGCTTTTGGGACCTGCCTAGGTCACCCTCTGCTTTGTTTAAATCACAACCATATTCTCCTACTATCCGCCTCAGGTTGTCTATGAGCTTCTCATCCTTCACACTTCTGGTTGGATTCTCTGCGGCTATTTTTATTTTTCGAATTTGGGTTCGCAAGGCTTCGTTTTCTTTTACTAGTCTTTTCTTTTCACCCTCGTCTGTCGCAGCTTGCAAACCATTCTTGAATTGAAGGTCTTTGACTTATTTTTCCAGTTTTCCTATTATGGCCCGATATTCATTTTCCTTGGCTAACCAGTCCCACTGTTCTTGTGACACCTCAGTAAATTCCTGAAGATACGGTCTTTTGGCCAGCCTTCCAAACTCCACTTCTCTTTTATACCAAGAGAGGTACCTCGGTGCAACTTCACCTTTTGACGGTCACGTACTCGAGTGTTCACCGTTAAGTACTGGCATTCTCTCCAAATTTGGCGGACTGCTGCTTCATAAAACTGACCATTGGGACCAATATCGACCACGTGGAAACTAATGTATTTATCCCTGGGCACTACTTGGCATCTCTCTAATTGTCTCAACACCCGGTATGGAGCATAAGGCTGGATGCTCTTGAGACCCATCAAAAGGTAATAAGGCCTGGTAGTTGACATATATATAATTTCATCGAGGGGGAGCCACCCAAACGTCCACTCTATTTGACTTGATCCTATGATACTGAGGTATGATACCCATTCTGTGAGTCCCTCTGGTAATCTAAACCCATCAACTTTGGTATAAAATTCCTCTATGCAGCTCTTTTCCAATGACCCATAACTCATGAATTGAGGATGATGGAATATGTATTCAATCATCCACATTTGTAACAACAAGTTGCATCCTTCAAAGAAGTCTCCTCCGGCTTTGCAGGCTGTGAGGGCATGAAATATTTCTGCTAATATCATAGGTGCGAGAGTACTCTTTGCCGAAGTAAGCAAGGTACTGATGACCCCTGCTATCCATATGTCAGTATTCCCATCTTTCTGGGGGAGCATCAAGAGGCCCAAGAAGAATACCATAAATGCAAAACACCTGTGTTCTTCCTATTTGAGTCGGTTTCCCTTGCTACAAATTTTATTTTTCGGGTCATTAAACCCCCAATGTGCCTGTACCTATTGTATATAAATCGTGGAGTACAAAACCCGGCTGACAGATCTGGGTTGTGAACCCCCTGCTTATCTTTAGTGAATCTAAGAATTTGTGTACGACGACGACCCTTAGCGCGATCAAGTACTGGTGTCTCATAGGAATTTTAGGTCCCCCGATATATACGTCTATTTCTTTCGAAGTTGGGATGAGTTCAAAGTCTAAGAAATGAAATACGTTGTGGGCCGGTCCCAGAATGTAACCAATGCATTTATGATGTCCCCCCTAGGATTAATTTTCAATAACCCAGTAAGACCTCCAAAGTATGAATTGACCTTGTCTTGCCTTGATTCACCTAGATCATTCCACCACATATGCAGCTCCAAAGGGATCTTGTTCATGACTGTTATTGGAAAATTCTGAGTCGTGCTCATTCTGCACATTTATTAGGGTGATTAAGCAAAAAATAATGATTTATTTGACTCAAAACTAAACAAAGCTAACATTTTTCCTTTTTTTAGATTTTCCATTTCAAGAGTACAAGTCCAGTTTAGCAAATACGGCCTTTCAGCACTTCCAGGGGAATATTTTAAGGCCGTGCTTGCTACCGACCAAAATTTTGATAAAGGATCCAAAGGTGGCTGTTATTGCAAAAGCTGCCTTTTTTCTGATTTGCCTTATTTATTTATTACAAACAAAATTTGGTTCTTCTGGGGTTATTTTTGCAAAAATGAAGTTGGACCCGATGAGGGTTGCCTACACACCCTGTGATAATCAAACTGGCATAGTTTGGACAATATTGTCATAATTGAAAACAAAATTTTCTTTTTCTTCTTGAAAACAATAACAAAATCGTTTTCTTTTTTTTTTTTCAAAAAATTAGCAGAATTGCAGTATCTATTTGGGACCTTTGGTTTTTGGAAACAGGTAATTACCTCCCTTTCTCCTCACACTACTATTTTCTTTGCCAAATTCTCCCTTTTTTCTTTTCAAAAGCCGGTAGGCGTGAAAATCCGGAAAAAATGCACAAATAGCACGCAAGATGCATAAGGATGGTCTGTTATTTTGGGTACACCTGTCCTAGAAGGACCCAAACCCTATGTTGAGTCCCCTAAGTCAAATGCATGATGTAAATAAGCGTTCGTACTAGGGATCCGGCATGAGGTTAAATTATTTTAGGTTTAAAACCTATGTATATGTTCTAGACTGTGTACCCGAGCGGACAACTCGAGTCGGGGCTTAGTAACTTGTCCAAGCCTCTTTCTTATTTCAATGTATGACAGTAACAGAATAGGGAGTCTCGACCAGCAAGCACATCCCCAAAGATGAGAAGAGAATTTCTTCACAGCAATTTATATACAGTATAAATAATATCAAAGAGGTAAAAAGCAACACTTAGTAAATTGGGCTCAACCATGTAACAAAGCTAGATAAATAGAGCCAAATATAATAATTATTTTAAGCTCGAATTCTTTAACCTTGACCCAAAGATTCTGGGATCGATCCCCAGCAGAGTCGCCAGAGCTATTACACCTCCTTTTTTACACTACACCATTCGAAGGGCGTAAATAAGGGAGTTTTTCCAATTAAAAGATAATTCGAAGCGGGATTTATTTATTTTAGGAATTAGAGTTGCCACTTGGGATAATTAATGGTGTCCCAAGTCAGCGGTTCAAATCCCGAATCGAGAAAAAAATTGACTATGTATTAAAGTGTGTGAACCAGAAATCCGGGTAAGAAATTCTGTTAACCCGGAAGAATGTATTAGACATTTTGGAGTTCTGTGGTTCTAGCACGGTCGCTGAACTGTTATATTCGGCTTAATTATCTAATATTGGTACGTTTTTAGCCTATGTGCATTTTAAACCTTTTAACCATTTTTATTATTTCGGGAAAATTACAACGCTGTTAAAACACGTCTTGAACCACGTCCCATAAATGCACCCGCGGTCTTTGACATATTTTAACATTGTTGGGATTTGGATTAGGGTCACATAAATGCACACCCAAATTTAGGAAGGTAGATTTTTAACTAATGTTCCTAAAGCCATTACGCATTTTTTAATTTGCGAGGGCCATGGGAATTTGCTAAATGACGCACCTCAGATTTCTAAGGGTTAAAGTACTAATTAAATGAGGGCCGTGCATTTTTGGGTTTTATTCGGCACGACACACCTCAAATCCAATTTTAAAATAAAATTCGAAATTAAATTCTTAAGAACCATAGATATATTTACTTAGTGTGTCACACTTCAACTAATCGTCTATAATTCCTTATTTTAGAACCAAGAGGGCCATGGACCATCGTTACAAGTATACTTAAATAAAGAACATAATGGGCTCCTGCTTGCCCAAACAGACGACATATTACTATTAGCAACAACAAAGTGAAGGGCCCTAATTATTAGCTTGACTAGGGGAACCTCAAAAATTAAAGGGCCTGACTTGAGGCCTAACACTTCCCAATCGGTAGTAACATAGCATCTGTAGCGGAATAATCCCAGTAAACAATCAAAGCTTTGTTTGAACCCTTAATACCAAATCAATTGAGCAATGGATTTTGGGCTTTACGATTCAGCTGACTTCAAGAACATCAAATGACTGCTAGACATTCTCTAATTGGCCATTATGACGCCACAAACTACGTTACTTTGAAGGGATGAAATAACCATGACCTGAGCGCACTTATTCATTTTAGGCAAAGACTATAATATCAATTAATTACAAGCATCCACATCTGACACCATCATAATCCTTCACTAAATAAATAGCTTACTAATCTAGACTCTTAAAAGGAAATTTCGACTACAATCAGGAAGATAGTCAAACATCCTGGAGAGCCCCTGTTATACAGATCCACCGATTCAGAATAATAAATTCACATAATCAAGCTATAACATATTCCATATTTCTAACTAAAGCTAGCTCTAGAGTATATAGCTTTACAAGTACACTTGATGATAAATACTTGATTACAAACATGGTGACATCCTACTCTACTGTAGAGAGACCTAAACAAGATATCTCTAAACTAAGTAAGCATATTAAGCATGAGATTGAGAGAGAAGAAGTGAGACTCCTATAAAGAAAAACCAATTTTGTCACATTTTTCATATTCAGACTTTAAAATACATTGAGACGGTGTACATGAGATTGACGAATACTTGAAGTGAAAGGAAAGTGGAAGGCAGAATCAGCAGCAACTAATAAAAGTAATCAACAATAAAATAGTTCCCCAGCCCTAGCTCTGAACCAGGAATAGTGTGTAGAAAAAAGCAACCAACACTTTGAGACAAGCCTTTTAAACACCACGCTTAAACGATTTCAGCCCCACTCATGTCATAGATCACTCCAGGAATTGAAGCTAAAAAGAAATTGCAGAAATAGCTAATGGAATAGTGAATCTCACTAGAAAACTCCTAGCTGCCTGTATTTCTAAGGGTTCTATTCCTAAAGCTCTATGGAACAGTAGAGAATTTTTTTCAGCCATTTTCTATTTGGGATTCTTGTCCCTTCGAAATCTGCCTTACAAGGTATGAGTAAGATGCCTTTATAGGCAAGAAAATAGGGTAGGCTTCAGATTTGGATTTTTACAATTTGCCCCTTTTTGAATTATATTTTTTGCCTAGATACACCTGTTAGAAAATACGCTTAACGCTAGAGGGGGGGGGGGGTGAATAGCGTTATAACAATAATTAGCGTAAACTTGCGGAATTTAAAAATTTCAGGAAAGAAATAAGTGCGATAAGTAAATAAATAAGAACGAACACACCGATGTATCCTGGTTCACCACAACCCGTGGCTAGTCCAGTCCCTGAGAGACTCTCTCGAGATTTCCACTAACACTGTTAAGCTTACGGGTGCTCAACAAACCGTTACAGTTGCTCAAGGATACCACACCTTAAGACTTCACTTGCTTGAGGATACCTCACCCCAAGACTTCAACCACTAAGACTTTAGGTACTTAGCAAACCCGACAAATGAGAAGATATGTTCTTCTCAAACAACTCTCTTTTACAACAAATACTCTCTCAATAGAGTGGATAAAGAGAAACAAAATAAGCTCTATGAACAACACAAAGTTGTCTATCAAATGGCTCAACAAAAGCTCTAAAAAGATGCTTGAAAATGATCAATATGTATATCAATATATGCAGGAGTTGTGTGTTTAAAATCAGCTCAAAAGACCTCTTTTTATAGGTGAAGAAGTGGTGCTGACCGTTGCTTAATTGATAAATAAAATCCCCGATTCTGTGCTCAGACAATCGATTGTTTGGAGTAGACAATCGATTGTTTGACCAACGTTCAAAAAACAGATTCCTGATTTTAGGCTAAACAATCGATTGTATGGACTAAATAATCGATTGTATTCAACTTTCAAAAATCAATTTAGGATTCTATGGGAACGGTCAAAATATAATCGATTGTATGAAAATGACAATCGATTGTTTATGAATATAATCGATTGTATGACAAAAACAATCGATTGTTTAGATGTTTAAAAACTTTGGTTGCACACTGTCTCAAAATAATCGATTGCTAAAAGTAGACAATCGATTGTTTGCTATTTTGAAAAACTTCAGATCACACTGTCTTAATACAATCGATTGTTAAAACTATATGATCGATTGTTTGCTATTTTGAAAAACACAATCGATTGTAAGGAGCATATAATCGATTGTTTGGGTCCAGATTTAAAAGACATGTTTAAAAACCATTTTGACTAAAATACAAATCATTTTGGTTTAACACAAAGATGCATGTTTATGATAAATATATTTTAATAAAATATTTTATGCATGTTTATGTTGACCAAATGTTGAGCCAAAGGATAAGATAGCTTAAACGTTGTCCTTACATTGGTTCTACCAAACGACCTACGTCTTGGGTCTTCGGTCTTGAACTCTTTGGCTCGTTCATGCAATTCCGTCATCAGTGTGCTTCTTGCCATTTGATTGATTGTCATATTATATCGCTGTATGACACTTGACTTCATTATTTGTCATTCATCAAAACCTATACCTGAAAATCATGCTCATACAACCAAAGCGCACATATCATAGATATACATGATTTCCAACAATTTCCTCCTTTTTGATAATGACAAACAACGGAAGATATGCATATTGAATTCCCCCTAAATTCATGCTATATCTCAACATACAATTTATGCAAACAATTCATAGAAACAATTCATAGAAATCAATATAATTCCCCCTCAATTAAGGCATGCATATCGCCCATATTCTTCCCCCTTTTGGCATTAGCAAAAAGACTAAACCATTGACGATACCAAACGTTATAAACAAGATCATATCAAATGTTTGTAAATGGCATACTAATGATAACGGTCATTTTTCTCAACAATGCCAATTGGAAAAAGAAAAATCTGTCTAAAAAGCTCTCGACTGAAGGCGCACGTTAAGAAGCTCTCGGTGCACGTTACAATGGAATAGTGCGCCTATAAAGCGCACGTTAGCACGACGCTTCCTCCATTGAAATGGCGCGTCGCCGGCGACAACCCCCTCCTTCTCCACCTTAGATCGTCACTCCAGCTCCAGGAGTAACGAAGGAGCTTGAACCTTTGACGTTTGGAAACTTTTTGCCAGAGAAATTCCAATCCAAATTACCTTTGCATGCAGAGAAAATTGCGAGTTCTGAGACTCAATTGAAGGTGATTGATGCAGATCGAGATAGTCAAGCTGTGAGGAAGCTTCAATTTTCAGACATTGCAGTTGCTGAGCAACCACCTCCTAATATGGCTGAGATTGTTAGAGGTAAACATAATATGGGGAAGGTTTTAACATTTGTTCCTCCTACTGATAAGGATGGAAAGAAGATTGTTAAAATCAATATGGATGAATTGAAACCACAAACTGAGTATTGGAGTAATTCTCTCATTGGTTATATCATTGGTGATAATCCTAATGAGAAAGCCATGGAGAATTTTGTGTTGCATGTGTGGAATTTTGTGTCTAAGCCGCAAATTCTAATGCATAGAGATGGTTATTGTGTGTTTAGGTTTAAATCTGCTGAGGATATGAACCAAGTGCTTCAATTTGGTCCTTATTCATATAGGAACAAGCCGATGATTCTGAAACCTTGGGATGTTGATTTTTCTATGCAAAATGGCATCCTCAGCACAATTCCTATTTGGGTGAGATTTCCTGGATTACCTTTGGGATATTGGTCCCCTGAAATACTCAGTAAATTAGCTAGTACTATTGGTAAACCCCTGTATACTGATAAAGTTACAGCTCATTTTGAGAAGATATCATTTGCAAGGGTACTGGTGGAAGTTGATGCAGCATTTCC
Organism: Nicotiana benthamiana; assembly: GCA_034376525.1. Taxonomy (NCBI): domain Eukaryota; kingdom Viridiplantae; phylum Streptophyta; class Magnoliopsida; order Solanales; family Solanaceae; genus Nicotiana; species Nicotiana benthamiana. Next base: position 66,702 of record JAXGFW010000083.1, on the reverse strand, counting down.
TTTACCTGAGGAAATTGAAATTGAGACTCCATTTGGATTGAAAATCCAAGACATTGAGTATGATTGGAAACCAGAATTTTGTAACCATTGCTTGAAGTTTGGGCATAATTCAATGGACTGTTGGTATAACAGTCATACTGATGGAAAACAAGAGCAGAAGTTCAAGCAAATCTGGCTAGAAATAAGGTGAGGAACAAACAGCCAAGGCAGAAATGGATCCCAAAAGGAAACATTGAAATAACCACCTCTTTGGCTAAAGATGATGTCAATGCAACAGTAGTTCCTACTCATCCAATGCATCCAGTATCATTGGTTAGTGAAGGAAATGCTGCCACTAATACTACTGTAAGTGCTGATCAAAATATGGATAACTCTCAAAGAATTCCCATTGGTACTGATATGGCTGCTAGTATTGGAGCTATGGATGAGCTTGGGAGGTTGGAGCTTGTGGATAGTGATGGCACAATGCAGGAGAAATTAGAAGAGATGATTAATAATGGAATTCTGGATGAGGGTAGGAGAGGCCAATTGCAGGATCCTGGGCCTTCCTTAGGACTGTCTAGTATTTCATGATTGTTGTTACATGGAATATTAGGGGGCTTAACAAAGCCCATAAGCAGAAAGAATTAAAAAACTTTCTGCTGAAGAATAAGGTTGATATTCTAGGTTGCATTGAAACTAGAGTAAAGGAACCAAAATCTCATAGTATACTTAATAAAATTGCTAAAGGATGGAAGTTTCATCACAACTATCCCAAAGCAATTAATGGCAAGATATGGTTACTTTGGAGGTCACATTTACAGGTCCACATCTTAGGTACCACTGATCAGTTTATTCATTGCAGTGTTGAAGATACAACATCAGCAATTAAATTCCAACTAAGTGTCATATATGCTTATAATACAATCTCACTGAGGAAGCAGCTTTGGAGTGATCTCAGGGGTCTTTCCATCCCTGGCCAGGATGCATGGTTATTAAGTGGAGATTTCAATGCTGTCTTATCAACTGAGGACAGAATTGGATCTCCTGTAACAGATGCAGAGGTAAAGGATTTCAAAGAGCTAATATATGACCTTCATCTTACCCCTGTCAGATCAAAAGGTTGGAGGTATTCTTGGACAAATAAACAGGTATATAGTAAGATAGATTGGGCAATTGGGAACTTTCAATGGCTACAGCAATACAGTCATGTGGAAGCTGATTTCTTGAATCATTCAATCTCTGATCATACTCCTATCTTTATTAAGTTTGGAAGGCAAAGGCTTCTTCATCCTAAACCTTTTAGGCTTTATTACACTGTTATGGAGGATCCTCAATTTGGTAATATTCTACAGCAGGTATGGAACCAAATAGGGCAAGGATCATCAATGCAACAGATCTGGCATAAACTTAAAGAGTTGAAGCAGCAGCTGAAGGGACTCAATAGGCACATGGCTTCTTATCAGCAGAAATTGATTTATGCAAGGGAGCAACTGGACATTATTCAAAGTCAGATGATGAGGAACCCTGGTTCAACTCTCTTATTCAATGCAGAGAAGGAAGCACTTTTTAACATAGAGAAGTGGAGTAATGTAGAGGAGCAAGTCTTGAGACAGAAATCAAAGGCTAATTGGATTGATTGTGGTGATGCTAATACCAAATATTTTCATGCACAGTGGAAGATAAGATCCAGCCAAAGCAATATTACTTCTATCTATACAGAAACAGGTGTTAAACTTACTGAGCCTCTGGCTATTGAACATGAATTTATTGAAGTGTTCAAATCCTTGATGGGGGATAGACCTATTGAACTACCTTGCCTTAATTCTGCTGTTGTTAAAGAGGGAGTATGTCTTACCCTTGATCAGCAAAGGGTTCTTATTAGAGAGGTAACTATGGAAGAGATTACTGATGCTGTAAAAGATATGCCAAATGATAAAGCTCCAGGTGTTGATGGCTTCCCTGTGGAATTCTTTACTAAAAACTGGGAGACTGTCAAGATGGATATATTTGCTGCTACTAAGGAATTCTTTACTACTTGTCATATGCCACACATGCTGAATACTACTACTATTGCTCTTGTTCCAAAGGTTAAAACTCCTAAAACAGTTAAGGATTTCAGGCCCATTGCTTGCTGCACCACTCTCTACAAGATTATTTCTAAAGTCATTACTAGAAGATTGAAAGATGTAATTGACAACATTATTGAAGGACAGTCAGCATTCATAGAAGGGAGAAGTATTTTAGATAATGTTCTACTCAGTCATGAACTGTTCAAAGGATATGGCAGGAAAGGTATATCACCTAGGTGTGTACTAAAGGTTGATTTAAGGAAAGCTTATGATACTATTGAATGGAGATTTCTTAAACAGATGTTGGTTGACCTTGGATTTCCTGCAAAATTTGTGGATTGGATTATGGCTTGTGTTTCATCTGTTACTTATTCCTTAGTGATTAATGGAGGTCTCACTAAACCATTCTCAGCCAGAAGAGGTATTAGGCAAGGAGACCCTATGTCTCCTTACCTATTTGTTATTGCAATGGAGTATCTCAACAGGAACCTTCATCAATTACATAAGAATGGTGATTTTAACTTTCATCCTAGATGCAGGAAGCTCAACTGTTCTCATATTTGCTTTGCAGATGACTTGTTGCTATTTTGTAGAGCTGATCTAACATTTATTCAATTACTTCATGATGCATTCTTATCATTCTCTGCAGCATCTGGACTTTCAGCCAACAAGTCTAAGAGTGCTGTATATTTTGCTGGCATTTCTCAGATTGAAAAAGAGGCTATTCTTGAAGACTTGGGATTCAGTGAAGGGCATCTCCCTTTCAAGTACTTGGGCATTTCTTTACACTCAAAGAAGATAAGTATTCATCACTATTTGCCTCTGATTGAGAAAATCACTGATAGAATTACATGTTGGTCTGCCAAATTCTTATCCTATGCTGGCAGATGTCAACTTATCAAATCAGTATTGTTTGGAGTCCAAACATATTGGTCCCAGATTTTTATATTGCCAAAGAAGGTGGTGAAAGCAATTGAAGCCATTTCCAGATCATTCCTATGGACAGGAAATGGAACAGTATCCAAAAGATCACTGATAGCTTGGGATAAAATCTGTAGACCTGTTACTGCTGGTGGTTTAAATATCATTGACATTCAGACTTGGAACAAAGCTGCTGTATCTAAGTTACTTTGGGATCTAGCAAGAAAAAAGGATTGCCTTTGGATCAAATGGATTCATTTTTATTACATAAAGAATGAAGACATTGAAACAATGGCTAGTCCAAAAAATGCTTCTTGAATAACTAGGAAGATTATTGACTGCAGAATTCATGTTATGGATGCTAACAACCTGCAAGGAGATCTCCTGTCTAGACTTTCAAGTTTATGTAAGTCTGGAAAATTCCAAATCCATTCTTTATACCTTTCTTTAATTCCAGTTTGTCCCAGAATGGAGTGGAAGAGCTTGATGGCTACCACAAATGTCTTGCCTAGACATAAATTTACTGTGTGAATGGCTGCCCATGGTAGATTGCCAACAGTTGACAGACTACTCAAATTTGGCATCAGTGTTGATGAAACCTGTGTATTTTGCAATCAAAACATTGAAGAGTTTGAGCATTTGTATTTTGATTGCCCAGTTACCAGTAGGATTTGGTCCAGGATTTGTTGCTGGCTGGGCTACAATAAAAGAATTGGTTGCTGGAAGAATGAGTTGAAATGGATATGCTGCAATGCTAGGAGTAAACAATTTAAAAAGGCTGTGATAGCCACTGCTTTTGTTACTACTGTATCATTGATTTGGAGGTGCAGGAATGCTATTAGATTTGAGAAGAAACCATTTGATGATAATCTTGTGTGCCGAGAGATTGCAATTCTTATTCATGCACATGGCAGAAGATGCAAGAAATGGTTAAAGGGGCTGCGACAACTTAATTACTATCCCTAGTTCCTAGTTTGATTTGTAATAGCAGTATAGTTGTTTAGGAAGTGGTAGTTAGTCTATACTACCACTAAGAACACTCTTATGTACATTTGTTGATATCAATAGAAGCCAATGTTAAACTAAAAAAAAAAAAACAATGCCAATTGTTATTTTAAACTAAGAATGTTCATCAAAACATGAATCAATCATTTATTAAACCCAAATTGATACTAATTGTTATTTAAAAAGAACTTATTAAGGCATGCATTGATAAAAAATATTGATTATTAGCACATATCAACTATTTGCATTTTTATTCAAAATATGATAACTAACCGATGTTCCCCCTCAATGCATTAAGGTTTCGTGCTTGGTGCATCCACTACAATATTGTAGTCTTCAAGCACACCTGCAAAAAGAAACCTAAAAATAGGTTTTTGGTACCCAACTTCTTTTGGGTCCTTGGGGGTTAGAATAATAACAATTATAGTCAACACATAAATCTCTATGTTTAGCAAAACAAACGGGTGCAATGTGTCCTACCCGATTACAATAGTGACATATAACATTAGGATTGTGCATATGTCTAGGTTGAGCCAAATGCGTTCTAGGTGATCTAAATTTGTTTTTCCTAGAATCGTTGAAATTCCTAGAATCATTTCTAGGTGGTCTAAAATCATTTATTCTAGACTCATTTATAAACATCCTAGAATTATGTCTAGGTGGTCTAAAATTATTCCTTCTAGACTCATTCATAAAATTCCTAGAATTGTGTCTAGGCGGTCTAAAATGATTAGTTTTAGACTTATTAACAAAATTCCTAGAGTCGTTTCTAGGTGGTCTAAAACAATTAATCTTAGACTCATTAGCGAGGTTCCTAGAATTCTTTCTAGGTGGTCCGACCTCATTACTATCATCCTTTTTGATAACTTCAATTTTAGGACTATCAACACTACGTTTTTCTAGTGCGTTCCTAATTTCTATGTTCTTTAATTTTAAAGAACTACAAGAAGAACAACTGGAACATTTATCAATTGAAGAGACTTCATTCAATTCCTTGATTTTAATTTTGAAATCAACAATGTCATTTTTCAATAACTTATTTTCTTTTTCCAAAACTTCAATCTTATTTTTCAGGAAACCATTGTCATTTTTAAAACACTTATTTTCTTCTTTCAGCTTCTCATTTTCACAAGTCAATTTTTCAAACTCTATTTCTTGCAAAGAAAGTGTTCTCTGAAAATCTGTTTCTTGCAAAGAAAGTGTTTTCTGCAAATCTTTAATAGTTTTGAAAACATTAAAAAACTCACTGTATAATTCATTATAAGCATTTTGCATTTCTTCAAATGAGTGAGAGTTGGAAGTACTTATCTCTTCTTCTTTGTTGGCCATGAGGCATAGGGCAGTCGATTCATCACATGAGCTGTCCGCTTTTTGAGACGTGCTTTCATACGTTCCCTCAAGCTTATCCCACATCTCTTTGGCAGCTTTGCAGTGGGAAATTTTCCGATAGTCTTCCTGATTCAAAGCGCTATACAACATATTGATTGCCTTGGTGTTGTATTCACTTACCATGGCTTTCCCAAATTTTGTCGTCATTTGTTCACCATGCATGATGATTTTCCATATACGAAAGTTGTTTGATTTGACGAAGATTATCATTCGCTCCTTCCAATATGAGTAATTTGTTCCATCTAAAAATGGAGGGCAAGTGGTGGATTGTCCTTCATTCATCGTTCCTGCGTTCAATAATCTCAACAGAAAAATATATATTTCTCTCAACCGGTTAAGGCTTTCAGAGAGTTAGGCTCTGATACCAATAGTTAGAAAATACGCTTAACGCTAGAGGGGGGGTCAATAGCGTTATAACAATAATTAGCGTAAACTTGCGGAATTTAAAAATTGCAGGAAAGAAATAAGTGCGATAAGTAAATAAATAAGAACGAACGCACCGATGTATCCTGGTTCACCACAACCCGTGGCTAGTCCAGTCCCCGAGAGACTCTCTCGAGATTTCCACTAACACTGTTAAGCTTACGGGTGCTCAACAAACCGTTACAGTTGCTCAAGATTACCACACCTTAAGACTTTACATGCTTGAGGATACCTCACCCCAAGACTTCAACCACTAAGACTTTGGGTACTTAGCAAACCCGACAAATGAGAAGATATGTTCTTCTCAAACAACTCTCTTTTACAACAAATACTCTCTCAATAGAGTGGATAAAGAGAAACAAAATAAGCTCTATGAACAACACAAAGTTGTCTATCAAATGGCTCAACAAAAGCTCTAAAAAGATGCTTGAAAATGATCAATATGTATATCAATATATGCAGGAGTTGTGTGTTTAAAATCAGCTCAAAAGACCTCTTTTTATAGGTGAAAAAGTGGTGCTGACCGTTGCTTAATTGATAAATAAAATCCCCGATTCTGTGCTCAGACAATCGATTGTTTGGAGTAGACAATCGATTGTTTGACCAACGTTCAAAAAACAGATTCCTGATTTTAGGCTAAACAATCGATTGTATGGACTAAATAATCGATTGTATTCAACGTTCAAAAATCAATTTAGGATTCTGTGGGAACGGTCAAAATATAATCGATTGTATGAAAATGACAATCGATTGTTTATGAATATAATCGATTGTATGACAAAAACAATCGATTGTTTAGATGTTTAAAAACTTTGGTTGCACACTGTCTCAAAATAATCGATTGTTAAAAGTAGACAATCGATTGTTTGCTATTTTGAAAAACTTCAGATCACACTGTCTTAATACAATCGATTGTTAAAACTGTATGATCGATTGTTTGCTATTTTGAAAAACACAATCGATTGTAAGGAGCATATAATCGATTGTTTGGGTCCAGATTTAAAAGACATGTTTAAAAACCATTTTGACTAAAATACAAATCATTTTGGTTTAACATAAAGATGCATGTTTATGATAAATATATTTTAATAAAATATTTTATGCATGTTTATGATGACCTAATGTTGAGCCAAAGGATAAGATAACTTAAACGTTGTCCTTACATTGGTTCTACCAAACGACCTACGTCTTGGGTCTTCGGTCTTGAACTCTTTGGCTCGTTCATGCAATTCCGTCATCAGTGTGCTTCTCGCCATTTGATTGATTGTCATATTATATCGTTGTTTGACACTTGACTTCATTGTTTGTCATTCATCAAAACCTATACCTGAAAATCATGCTCATACAACCAAAGCGCACATATCATAGATATACATGATTTCCAACAACACCTAGTTAATAATCAGATTGTCAAGTTAATTACTCAATCCTTTTTCCTAGAAACTTCCTAGCCAGTTATAAAAGATTCTCTTACCTCAATTTCCTGAACTACCCTTCCAATCTATGAGAATTACCCTTCAGAAACGCAAATGGGTCATCTGTCAAATGACCCAATGACTTGAGCCCCAAATTGAATGGGTTGTTCTTGTGCAAATGGGTCATAGCCAACCTAAAACCCAAACATTCTAACTAATGAAATGTAAGCACACGTTGCGATGGTTTAACTAATTAAAAATCTATACCAATTGACTTACTAACTTGAATTAACCAACTGGTAAACCTAAACTAGAATACTGCTTAACTAACACAAAAATAAATTAACTAAATATTCAAACAAACTAATAAGACATGAATCTGAATTAACCATGCATAGAATTAGAATAAGAAAGAAACCAAAAGAAGATAAGGAACGGAAAGAGAACATCTACGGAAAGACAAAAAAAGGAAATACTTAGTAGAATTCGGACCAAGAAAAGGGAAACTTGAATCTTCAAATCTTCGGATTCCCGGTCCAATCTGATTTTAATTGCTTGTTCTCTATGAGAACAAATGAATAAAATCATTTAGACCAAAATCGTCTACAGAATCTCAATTTTGAATTTTAGGGTTAAACTTTGTGATATAATATTCGAAGAGTCCCGTCAACATTCGAGGGTAATGGGTTGGATATTTGGGTTGAGGAGGTCATAGTGATCATTTGGTGTTGATTTGATGGGGAGAGGGGTTGGCACCGTCGGCAGGTAGTGGTAGAATTTAGGGCGGCGGTCTAGGGTTTTCCCTTGGTGTCTGAAGATGAGATGCATTGAGAGAGACGGGCCTGGAAGGTCAACCGGGCTTGGGCATTTATATATTAGGGAAGGGATAAGTTCCAGACCATTGATCAACTACGATCAATAGTCCAGATCAAAATGCAGGAAATGACGTTGTTCGGCAAAGCTGGATCGGGTAGAGGAAAGGGTTGGGTGGGTCTTGGACGGGTACATGGGGGACTAAGCTGGTATTTGACTTGGGATGGGAGGAAACCAATTGATTTTTGCCCAAGAATCCAATTCTTCAATTCCCTCTTTTCAAATTAATTCCTTTTCTTCTTTTTTTTTTTTCAAATTTAAATAAAATCTGAAATCAATCCTAGAATCTAATTGACCAGAACATCAATTAATTCTAAATGATAATTATCACAATAAATTAAAATAAAACTACTCAAAAATAAAAGTTAACATTAGAAGTGCAAATTGAACTATTTTTAATTTTTTTAAAATAACTTAATTACTAATTAATTCTAGAAATGCAGAATTAACTCTTAGATGCACATGCAACACATTAGTTTTGTATATTCTATTAATTAAAATAAAATAATCATGTACAAACGAATGCAAACAATTAACAGAAAATGCCACAAAAATTTACAAAATTATAAATAACGAAAAGAAATTATTTTATTTTGGAATTACGGGAGTAATTCACATAGGGCAAAAATCACCTGCTCATAACAGGTTTATTTGGTAGTCTGGTCCAAGCCTCGTCACTACTTCGCTGAGCTTAGGATGGATACTTACCAGCACATGGGGTCGGTTGTGCTGATACTACACTCTGCCTTGTGTGCAGATATAGGAGAAACTTTCGGACATAAGTTGGAGGGCTTCCTTCAGTCCACCCGGAGACCCAAGGTAGACTTGCAGGCGTCCGCAGGCCCTAACGTCTCCCTCTATCTCTAATTCCTGTTTCCTCTAATTTTTATTCAGAGGCAGTGTATTGTTGATTCTTCAGACCCTGTATGTAGTAATCTTAGATAGTCTATGATACTGTGGCACTAGATTTCGGGTATTAGAGGATTTTAAAAGTTTTAATAGACGCTGCTTTTAGATATTTCATCGTTACCTTCCGCTTAAGTATTTACATTTCTTTTGTTTTTAAGTTATCACCGGTATTTGTTACAAAGTAGTAATTTGTTAATGGACAAGTTAGTTAAGGTTTGACTTGCCTAGCTCTCATTATTAGGCAGTATCACGATTCCCGAGGGTGGGAAATTCGGGTCGTTATAAGTTGCTATCAGAGCTCTAGGTTACATGGGTCTCACAGTTCACAGACAAGCTTAGTAGAGTCTAAGGGATCAGTATGGAGACGTTTGACTTTATCCTCCAGAGGCTACATAGTTAGGAAAAGTTTCACATTTGTTCTTCCTTATCGTGCGGTTTGGTTTCTCAATGCTAATTGAACTTCTACTCTGTTCTTTCGGAGATGGTGAGAACAGATGCTTCCTCACCTACTGATCAGCAGCCTGAACCCCAATAACTCCCTCGAGTGGCAGAGGGTAAGGCCAAGGTCGTGCTAGAGGCCGAGGCAAGGGCAGAGCTCAACCAGGACAACAACACTCTTAGTAGAGCCTCGGGTCAATTTTGATGATGTGGTTCTAGCCCTAGCAGTTCTGGTGAGCCCAGCTCAGGTCCCAGAGGGTTTATTGCTAGCCAAGTTCTTCAAGATGCTCTGGTCCATATAGTGGGCCTTATGAAGAGTGTTACAAGAGCATATTTACTTCCTGTAGCACTAGCCATCTCCCAGACTGAAGGAGGAGCCGAGACTCAAGCTACTCGCACTCCGGAGCAGGTAGCTCCTCATCGTCAGACTCCATCGGCTCAACCAGTTGGGGTAGTTCAGCCAATTATGATAGCTCAGACCGGTGATAGTGTAGCCATGTCCGCCGATGCCTTGTGGATATTGGACAAGTTTACCAAGCTTTTCACTACCACCTTAAGTGGTGCATCTACTGAGGATACCATGGATTTTCTAGATAGCTGTCACGAGGTTCTTCATAACATGGGTATTGTTGAGACCAATAGGGTTAATTTTGCTACATTTCGCCTGCCTAGATCCGCCAAGACTTAGTGGAGGGATTATTTCTTAGCTAGACCACCAGGCTCGCCAGCCTTAACCTGGGAGCAGTTTACACGACTATTTTTGGAGAAGTTTCTCCCGATTACACAGAGAGAGGCCTATCGGAGGCAGTTCGAGCATCTACAGAAGGGATCCATGACAGTCACCTTGTACGAGACCAGGTTCATTGATTTGGCTTGGCATGATCTTATTATACTTACTACTGAGAGAGAGAGATGGTGAAAAGGTTTATTGATGGCATTATTCAGCAGATTCATCTTCAGATGGCTAGGAAGGCTGGGAGTGAGGTTACTTTCCCGGAGGCGGCCAATGTGGCTCGCAGAGTTGAGATGGTTTTGTCAGAGGGAGGTGGTAATAGGTCAGATAAGAGACCTCGTCATTCAGGCAGATTCAGTGGTGCCTCGTCCGGAGGTAGAGATTCATATAGTAGAGGCCATTTTCCTGGGCCCTTTCAGTCTACTCTCCAGGTCACTCATAGTACTTCAGGTGGTCGTGGTTCTCAAACGCATTATTCTGATGAGTAGCCTTACAGCGTATCACCAGCTCCCATCAATGCATCGCCACTTTAGAGTTTCTGAGGTGTTCATTCAGGCCGACAAGGACAGCAATCCTAGTAGCTGAGCGCTTGTTACACTTGTGGTGATCCGGGTCACATTGCCAGGTTTTGCCCTCAAGCACCGAGTAGCTCATAGCATCAAAGGTCCCTGGCTATAGTTCCATCACCAGATATTCCACAGACCGCCCAGCCATCTAGAGGTGGGGGTAGAGGTGCTAGAGGTGGAGGTAGAGGATTTAGAGGTGGAGCTTAGGACGCTAGAGGTGGAGGCCAGCCAGCAGCAGGTTGTCCTAGGGATGCAGTTCAGGATGGTGGGGCCCAACCCCAATGTTATGCTGTTCCACCCAAGCCTGAAGCTGAGGCTTCAGATGCGATGATTACAGGTACTATTCTGGTTTGTGATAGAGGTGCTTCTGTGTTATTTGATCCAGGGTCTACATACTCACACGTGCCATCTTATTTTTCCCCGTATCTGGTCATGCCTAGTGATTCATTGAGTGTTCCTGTTTATGTGTCTATAACGATAGGTGATTCTCTGGAGGTAGATCGAGTCCATCATTCTTGTGAGGTTGTCATTAAGGGTATGGAGACTTGTGTGAATTTTTTGCTTCTAGACATGGTCGATTTCGATGTTATATTAGGGATGGACTTTTTATCACCTTACCACGCTATCTTGGACTGTCATGCTAAGACTATCACCTTTGCTTTACCGTGTATGCCTCGTTTAGAGTAGAGAGGGACTCCTGGTCATTCTATTCGTAGCTTTATCTTGTATGTGAAGGCTCGGTGTATGGTCGAGAATGGGTGTTTGGCCTATTTGGCATGTGTTCGTGATTCTTGTGCTGAGGTCCCCTCTATTGATTTTGTGCCCATTGTTCGTGAGTTCCCTCATGTTTTCCCTTCAGACTTGTTGGTATGCCTCCCAATAGGACATTGAATTCTGTATTGATTTGGCTTTGAGCACTCAGCCCATTTCAATCTCGCCATATCATATGGCCCCACCTGAGTTGAAAGAGTTAAAGGAACAGTTGCAAGACATGCTTGTGAAGGGTTTCATTAGACCCAGTGTCTTGCCTTGGGGTGCGGGGGTGTTGTTTTCTAAAAAGAAGGATGGGTCAATGAGAATGTATTGATTACTAGTAATTGAACAACGTAACAATCAAGAATAAATATCCACTGCCAAGGATTGATGATTTGTTCGATCAACTTCAGGGTGCCAAGGTATTTTCTAAGATTGACTTGAGATCTGGCTACAATCAGTTGAGGATTAGGACATTCGACGTCCCTAAGAAAATTTTCAACACTTGGTACGTGCATTATGAGTTCTTGGTCATGTCATTCGGCTTGACAAATGCCTATGCAGCTTTTATGGATTTGATTAACCAAGTGTTTAGGCCCTATCTGGATTCGTTCTTGATAGTCTTTATTGATGATATTCTAATATATTACCGCAGCCGGGAGGAGCACAAGCAACATAGCAGGGTGGTTCTTCAGACTCTTAGGGATAGTCAGTTATATGCTAAGTTCTCTAAGGGTGAGTTTTGATTCAGTTCAGTTGCATTTCTGGGTCATGTTGTATCAGCAGAGGGTATTCAGGTGACCCAAAGAAGATTGAGGCGGTCAGGAACTGGCCTACACCAGCATCATCTATAGAGAACCAGAGTTTTTTGGGATTGGCAGGCTACTATCATCGGTTTATGGAGAGGTTTTCATTATTGCAACTCCAATGACCAGGTTGACCCAGAAAGGTGCCCATTTCATATGGTCGGATGGGTGTAAGGCAAGATTTCAGAAGCTCAAGACCGATTTGACTACGGCACCGGTGTTGGTTTTTGCCCACAGGTTCAGGGCCTTATACAGTTTATTATGATGCTTCTCGTATTGTGCTTGGTGCAGTGTTGATGCAGGATGGCGAAGTCATTGCCTGTGCTTTGCGGTAGTTGAAGATTCATGAGAAGAACTATCTGGTTCATGACTTGGAGTTGGCGGCCATAGTTCACGCATTGAAAATTTGGAGGCATTATCTATATGTCATGGCATGTGTGGTATTCACGGACCATAAGAGTCTTCAGTATTTATTCAAGCAAAAGGAGTTAAATTTGAGACAGAGGAGGTGGTTGGACTTGTTGAAGGACTATGATATCACTATCTTATATCACCCGGGAAAGGCCAATGTGGTGCCTAATGCTTTGAGTAGAAAGTTATCTAGTATGGGCAGTCTTGCTTATATTCCAGTCGGTGAGAGACCGCTTGCTTTGGATGTTCAGGCTCTGGCCAATTGGTTTGTGAGGTTGGATATTTCTGAGCCTAGTCGGGTATTAGCTTGAACGATCGCTGGTTCCTCATAATCGGAGCGTATCTGTGATCGGCAATTTGGTCATCCCCATTTGTGTGTCCTTAGAGAGACGGTGTAGCGTGGAGATGCCACGTAGGTTACCTTAGATAATGATGAAGTTTTGAGATTGCAGAGGGCGAGTTTGTGTGCCAAATATGGACGGTCTTTGAGAGTTGATTTTAGAGGAGGCCCATAGCTCCAGGTACTCTATTTATCCGGGCAGCGTGAAGATGTATCAGGACTTGCAGCATCATTATTGGTGACGTAGAATGAATAAGGATATTGTTACATATGTGGCTAGGTGTTTGAATTGTCAGCATGTTAAGTATGAGCATCAGAGGCATGGTGGTTTATTTCAGAGGATTGAGATTCCCTAGTGGAAGTAGGAGCGGATCACTATGGACTTCATTATTTGACTCGCGCAGACTCAGAAGAAGTTCGATGCAGTATGTGTCATTGTTGATAGGCTGACCAAGTCAGCCCATTTCATTTCTGTTGCAGTCTCCTATTCTTCTGAGAGGTTAGCTGAAATCTATATTCAGGATATTGTTCGACTTCATGGTGTACCCATATCTATCATTTCAGACCGAGGTACATAGTTTACCTCGCACTTCTGGAGAGAAGTTCAGCGAGAGTTGGGTGATAAGTTAGGTTTTAACGTATTGTATGCCCCTATTTACCTATTCTCTGAGTATAATTTGCTACAAAATAGTCCAAAATGCTCATAGGTTGTGCTTGATTGCAGGTTTGAGCGACAAGGTGACGAAATATTGAAGATCGGCTCAAAAAGGAGTGAAACCTGCTCTAAGTATCAAAGCCTAAGAAATCCAAGGGGAGAAGGCATAGTGCGGACTGCGGTAAAGGGACTGCGGCCGCACTAGAAGGTTTAGAGAGTGGTCATATTTAAGCTGGAGGCAACGCGGGTGTGGAACGATTCTCGGGGTGCGCGGTCATGCTCCTCGAAGCAGTAATTCAGAGAGCTCACGAATTGCCAATTCCAAGCAATACGGTCCGCACTCGTACATATGCGAACCACGCCAACTCCCGTCGCAGCCGCGGTGCACTTCCACGCGGTCCGCGGTCCCCAATTTCAGAGAAGCAAAAACGTGAAGTCCAAGAGCCAGTACGGCCGCGGTCTATTTTGTGCTAACCATAATGACCTTGCATGGATATTTTTGACCAGTTTTCTAGCCTAGTATAAATAGAACATTTTACCATTTTTAGGTCAAGTTGTATATTCAGAAACTTAGCTGAGCACCTGTGAACAATATTGTAGCCATTTTAGCATTTTTGGTCTTCATTAACAATAGATTACTGTAGTTTCTTCATAGTAATTAATTAATATGTTTAGCTCTTCATCCATTTCTTATGCTCCTTCTTTAATTGTGTGTAGCTAAACCCATTAGCTAGGGTTATGGCTCAACCCTAGTTTGGGCAATTGATGGGTGCTGCCATCTAGGGTTAGATTGATATTGGATGTTTGATATTTGGGTTGATTTTATATTGAGAATCAGTGGTTGCAAACACTGATTCAAGATTAGTGGGTGTCACACCTCCTTTTTTCTGCTTACACGTGGCTACCCCGAAAGGTGACACGTGTATAGGAGTTTTTCCAATTAAAGTGATATTATTCGAGATGTGATTAATTATTTGTTTCAAGAGTCGCCACTTGGGATAGGTTTGGCTTTTGGTGTCCCAAGTCACTTAAAATCCCAAATTGAGGAAATTTCGACTTCCCAATTGGAGTCTGCGAACCAGAGATTTCTAATTAAGGAATTCTGTTGACCCGAGGGAAGGTATTAGGCACCCTCAGATCCCGTTGTTCTAGCACGGTCGTTTAAACTCATTATAAGTGGCTAAAAATATGATTTGCTATACCTGTTAATCCTGCAATTTTAGATTATTAACCGGAAAATTTGCAATGTTATTAAAACACGTCACGAATCGCATCACATAAATGCACTCGCAATTTTAGACATATTTTAATTCCATTAAGAATGGGATTTGGGTCATATAAATGTGCACCAGAATTTAGGAAGGTTATTTCATTAAACACGTGCCTATAGCAACTACGTCTTCGAAATTCGTGGGAAGGCCGTGAAATTCGCTAAACAGCACTTCCTATTTTTTATGTGTTCTAATGAATTAAGGAGCCATCGCATGATATTTGATTAGATTAACGCGGCTCCCCTTTATTTTAGGACATTCTAATGTATAATAAATTCTCTACTATTTCTAGTGTTTCAATGCAGTAATCAATTTTATTTATAGACTATGTATTCTGGAAAACAATATGTGCCTCTTAGCCTTATTCATGGCTAATTGCACACGCTGGACTCAAGTTTGAGCTGGCCCAGAACACACATTGTGTTTGGCCACTGCTTGGCCTCTCAATTGGGCCTAATGTTAATTTGGACGGGGGAGCCTATATGAACAAGTTTCGATCGTGCTTTTTCAGTTCAAATCCATACATAAAATTAATTATCTATACATTTATAAAGAGGATGCTAATGAACATTTTATATCAGTTTTTAGTATTAGATTTGAACTAACTGATTAATATACTGGTCAGTCGGAGTATATGAGTCCAACTTTATAATTCAACTATGATTCTGATTACAACTTTTAGATCTGAAACAAAACATTGCTAACATGTTGAAACTTAGACTAGTTAAAACGATAAACAATGTTTGGATTGTAAATACATACTAAACTATCATTTCCTGAATTTCTTATATATTCTATACAAAGCGAGACACCACATCACTAACAAAATGTTCTATCCGTTTTACATGCTTAAAGTAATGGTTCGAATATCCTGATATCACAAGGTTAATCAGTCTCTAAAGTCCAATTATTACAAAAATGAATCATTCCACTTAGAACATGATTGATTATTTTATCACTACAGCTATATTCAAAAACTGAATAAGGGGAAAACAGGGAAAAGGGTTTAGAATGGTATAATGAACTCAGATCTTCGCATTTATGAGTACTTTATACTTGAGCTTCAAATACATCAATGAACATTGGAAGATACCTCAGCAGATAAACAAAGCCTATGAGTAAATGTAACAAATCAGCTAAGCAATCAGTAGCCAATCAAACAGTGCACCCAGGACTTTTAGTCCTTGCTTCAGATTTGCACTTTTCCTAAATGGTCCTTCATTTCCTGACTTGTGCCTCAAGCTTTAGGTAGAAATAGTGTTTTTCCCCCTTACTAGAAGGTTCTGGGGATTACTATCAGATTATTTAAAGTTCAAATCCCTCTTGTACCCCTACTTGCTTTCCTAAATTACCCACTTGAAGTTTTTTAGCCATGAACTATTTCTTGACCCTGGTTTAGTTACAATTGACCCAAGTCAATCAAGTTTGGGTCATCTTTCAATCTTGGGCTAACATGCTTATGAAAGTTCAAAATCAGCCAAAACTACCAGGTTTTAAAACAAGTGCCTTAATATAGACATTCAACACAAACATTATTCCGGATTATCAAAACAAAGGATCAAAATAACAAGAAGAATGAATATATCTATTAACAATTAACTTCTAGAAATAGCTCCATCAAAGTACTCAGCAATACTTGAAAATAAAAAGCACATAGCAACGAGTGAGCACTTGATTCATGAACAAATTAGGAAGCAAATAAGGTTTCAGCGAGAACGAACAGATTAATTATGTATAAATACTGGAGACCAAAGTTATTGCGAAATAAGAATCAGGCACTCAGTAGCATAAACAAGCTAATCAAACTAGTCAGAACATCAGGGAACAAAACTCATGAGAATCATAGAATGAAGGTCACAAACTATGAGAATTAACAGGATGCCAAATTATTCAAGAAACGAAGGGGTTAATCAACATCTAAAAGCTAAAGAAATTAAGTAAATATATAGAATACTTAGCTTTTCTTTTGCATGTCCACTCTAGATCATTTCATTGGTTCTTGACCCCTTTTGTAGAGGTTTTTTAACCTCCAATGATAACTGGAAATGTTGTGCAACCTGTTTAGAGTTCAGGAAAGGATTTGTGATTCTGAGACCCCAATGAGGTCTCAGATCTGGATTTATTCAGTGGTTGAGATTGTTTGGGAGTCGTGGGTGGCATGGTTGGGGAAGGGAAAGGCCAAGGAATGCCTGGGATAAGCTTGACTAAGTTCCGATAGGGTTGGGATTTTAAGGTTGAACTTTATGTCACTATTCGATACGTTTGGACTGGATTTGAAGGGTGTGACACATATGGTTGGAAAGAGGAGACTGAGTTGTTTAAGTGGTGTAAATATCGAGGAGTTTGGATTTGGGGTCGCTAGGTATGGGGGTTCCGATGACCTTTCTGTGAATATTTGAGTCAATGGGGGGTCATTCGAAGGGAACAGACGCAGGATAGGGAAGTGGAGGTCCTAGTGGTTCTATGGTGTAAAGATGGACCGGTTTGGAACAAGGTCGCCGGAGACGGTGGTTCCGACGACCTTGTTTTTGAATATTCGAGACGAAGGGGGCTTGATCGACGGGAACTAATTACAGGGTGGGAAAGAGGAGGTTGTGACGGTTTAGTGGTGTAAATTTGGGGAGGTTTAGTTGCCGGCCGCCGCCGTGAGGAGATTTCCAGTGGCGACGTTAGGGTGGTAGGCTGGTGGTCAAAAGGTGGTCAAAAGCTGGTCGAGGGTTGTGCTATGTCGGAGAAGATGGTACGAGGAAGAGGAGGTTTGGTCTCTATTATATTAGAGGCGTTTGGACATATGTATATCATTTTGGTTGGAGTTTGTTGACCATTGGATGGTGAGATCAGCGGTCATGATGGATGGCTCTTAAACGGTGTCGTTTGGTTTGTTATTGTGTGGACTGGACTGGGGTCAGTGGTTTGGGCTGGGTTATGTGTGTTCAAAAGGAGAAGCAGGTTTGGGCCACTCAGGTCTGGCCCAATTGTGGCCAGCCTGAGTGGCTTTATATATACATGTATTTATTAATTTTCGTCTTTTCTTTTAATTAACTTTAAATTTTATTTAATACAAGATATTCTAATTAACAATAATAGCAATAAAACGCAACAAGTTTAAAAAAAATAATAACAATAAAAAATGCCGAAAATATACCCTCCTTTTTTATATTTTAATTTGTAAAATAAATTTATTCAACAATTAAATCCTAAACAATATTAAAGGTGCATTAATAATCATGCGCATGCAATTAAATCCTAAAAGATTAAATTCCTAAAATAAATATTTTAAAGAAAATCCTAATCTTTAATAGTCCTGTAGGAGCTTGTTTCAACCGGGTAAAAATCATATGCTCACAGCTGCCCCTCTTTGCGCGGGAACACGAAGAGTTTTCGTGCAAAGACAAGTGAGCAAATATGAACGATTTCCGTTTGATTGGATACTCCATGTGAAGCATTTTGAAAAGTTTCTGACCGAACCTTGCTTCAAAGGGTTGCCTACATATCCTTGGCAATAAAGGAATCAGGTCAGTGTAGTTCTGGAAGTTTTGGTAGCTGGGACTACCGGTAAACTGTGATTGGCTGTTGTTGCTATTGATTCAGTTTACTAAGCTCCTTATTACACCAAAAGAAAATCAAAAGCTAAGCTTGCTAAGCGTATCAACTACACGTTACAAGATTTCTGTCTATGAGTCTCTTGAAGCTTGATCTTGAGTCTTGGCTGTCTTTTACGGCAGACTCCGATCTGAATCTTGATGCTCATTAGTTGCAACTGCTGGCTCAGTTTTCAATTTTGAAATAAAGCGGGACATGCTGAGCTTATGACTTCGATTATATTCTGAGCAGTGCGCGTCTTTGTCCGCCTCATCACTTTGAGTTCACCTTTTATCTTTTTTCTTTTTTTCTGTTCTGAATTGACACTCATTCTTTCAATCATGCCGAATCTTGTGCCTTAAAGTGAAACCTGCTCAGACAGCAACACAAGCAAACGAACGAAATTTTTTGCCCCAGTTTTTACTAGAAAATTTCGTGAGTTATCGGCAACACACATCTATGCTACTCTTTATTGAAAGTATTAAAAATTGGAATTGTATATCCCTTGGAAAAATCACCAGGTTATGCTGGGAAGGAGAAAGGGTTCCTGCTGGGGATAAGATGAGAATCCACGGGTTATGCTGTAATAGGAATGAAAATGTCTCTATGGGGATGAAAAGAAAAGATCTGCGAGTTATGCCGGGATAGGAACGTTCCTGCTGAGAATGGGTTATGAAAAAATTCTTGTGTTAGGGAATCCGCGGGTTATGCCGGGATGAATGAAAAATCCTAGGTTATGCTTAGGGGAATCCGCGGGTTGTGCCGGGATTGAATGAGATCCTGGGTTATGCCAGGGGAATCCATGGGTTATGCCGGGATGAAAGGAGATCCTGAGTTATGTCAGGGGAATCTACGGATTATGCCGGGATGAAAGAAAAAATCCTAGGTTATGCTAGGGCGATCCGCGGGTTTTGCCGGGATAAAAAGCGGTCCTGAGTTATGTAACGGGAATCCACGGTTAGGCCGGGATGAGTGAAAAATCCTAGGTTATGCTAGGGGAATCCACGGGTTATGCCAGGATTGAATGAGATCCTGGGTTATGACAGGGGAATCCGTGGGTTATGCCGGGATTGAATGAGATCCTGGGTTATGCCAGGGTAATCTGCGGGTTATGCCGGGATGAAAGGAGATCCTGAGTTATTTAAGGGGAATCCACGGGTTAGGCCGGGATGAAAGAAAAATCCTAGGTTATGCTAGGGAGATCCGCAGGTTATGCCGGGATTGAATGAGATCCTGGGTTATGCCAGGGGAATCCAGGGGTTATGTCGGGATTGAATGAGATCCTGGGTTATGCCAGGGGAATCTGCGGGTTATATCGGGATGAAAGGAGATCCTGAGTTATGTAAAGGGAATCCACGGGTTAGGCCGGGATGAAAGAAAAATCCTAGGTTATGCTAGGGAGATCCGCAGGTTATGTCGGGATTGAATGAGATCCCGGGTTATGCCAGGGGAATCCAGGGGTTATGCCAGGATTGAATGAGATCCTGGGTTATGCCAGGGGAATCGGCGGGGCAGTGGAGGACCTCGGAGGTCCTTTGACTGTGCTGGGGATAGAGGAGGCAAGGAATAACTTTTAGGTTATGCTAAGGGTAGGGGAGCGTTAACTCCTAGACTATGCTAGGGAGTGGAAAGTGTAGGGAGAAAAACCCTTGGTTATGCTGGGGGTATGGAGGGAAACTTCCCGGGTTATTCCGGGGTGTGAGGGAAGGAGACTTTGTGCTGGAGAGGGGTAGAATGCAATACTTAGGTAATGTCTAGGAAATCCACAAGCTGTACAAAGGGGAAAAAGGGATTGGGATGTCGTGCTTTCTTATTTACGAGTATGCAGAAAAATGAAAAGAAAACTTTCCTTTCGTCACTGACGCGCCACCATCGTTGGTCCTTGTGCCTATCCTTTGGTTATTTTTTCCCTATGTTCCTTTTGCTTTTCTAAGTTGCACCTGCATCTATTTTAGTTCAGAGACAAACAAACTGTAAGTTGGAACAGTGATTGGTTTTGCGGCCTTGTCACACTTGATTTCGACTTCCTTTGTATTCAAAAGCAAACCCTTGACTTTCAATCCTTGCTTTGTTGATGGATCAGGGGGTCCTCGTTTTGGGTTGGTCTTTATTTCTCGAGCCTTGGGTTGTGAGTTTTGCCCCGCTTTTGATTTTAATCTTGCTTTTTGGACTTTTGATAAGAATCAACATCCTATTTAGCTTAAAACCCCTCCGATTTTGCTTTGCCTCCATGCTTTTTTGATCTTGAATTTCCTTTCTTTTATTTCCTTACTATCGTGATCAAACGGGATTGGTCAAGCGCGCATGACGATGTCGGGCATCCCCTTAATTCTTGCCAGGAGAAAACTGCGAAGCCAGACCTGCTACCTTTCTTAAGGAGTGGTCAGGACATCAAAATTAAAGTGAAAAAGAGGGAAGTATGGACTTAGAGAGGTATGTTCTTTGAAGGAAAGGAGGGAACTTATTTTGGAAATATAAGTCGGATTTTAATGGCGATGACATGCTTCTTGGACTGGATACCCGGCCCAAATCCATTTCTACTTTCTTATTTCATCTTTCAAAAACCAAAGAAACTTACTTAGACCCGGGCAATAATATCTCCTCTTTACGGCCGACGGCGGCCTTTACGTATTTTCGCCAATCGGCCTCTCTCATTTCTCTTCTCCCGTCTACTGATAGCGCTCTTTGCGAGTTTACGCTAAACGTAATCTCCTTTTGTTTTTCTCTGCTAACCATCGCCTTATGGTGCCCGGAGGTTTTCACCGATAAGACTCTCATTTTATTTCTCTCACGAATTTGATTGATGCCGAACTCTAACAAAAGTGTCTTTTCCTCCCTGGGGATCTATAACTCTATAACCGCCGGGACAAATTTGTAACCAAACCAACCCATTTCCTCCCTAGTTTTGATTTCTTGAGTAAATGTGATTTTTATTTTGATGTGACTGAACCTCAGGGAGAGGCCGCCTACGTATCCTTACGGAATCAAGCCAGACGTAGTTCAGGAAACTTGGTCCTAAACTAATTTTGTTTGTATTCTTCTTCTTCTTTTTTCTTTTTTTTTTTCATTATTTTCATTTCTTTTCTTTTCTTTTTTGGTTGCAAAAATGGGGATGGGATAGCGGGAGAGTAAAGTCTTTGTCATCTCGATCTACCAGAGTCATTGCTGCAGGCTATTAAAATGTAATACCTTTTTACGGCGTCAGTGTTTACCGCTGCCTCGGGATCATCTCTTTCAACGTCTCCCAAGTACAATGCTCCTATAGGCAATATCTTCCTGATGATTTATAGGCCTTTTCAATTTAGAGCGAATTTTCCTTTGGCTTCTTGATGATGGGGAAGTATCCGTCTCAAAACCAGCTGCCCGACTTCAAAATTCCCAGGGCGTACTTTCTTGTTGTAGGCACGGGCCATTCTTTGTTGGTACAATTGCCCGTGGCATATCGCCACCATTTGTTTTTCATCAATTAATGCCAGTTGCTCCAAACGGGTTTTGATCCATTCACTATCTTCGATTTCTGCTTCGACAATAACTCAGAGCGAGGGGATTTCCACCTCGGCAGGTATAACAGCCTCAGTTCCATAAACCAACAAATAGGGAGTTGCTCCTACATCTGTACGTACTGTGGTATGATATCCCATCAGTGCGAAAGGTTTCATGCCATTGGCTCAAGCTTTGAATCATTTTCCTCAAGATTTTCTTGATGTTCTTGTTGGCTGCTTCGATCGCACCATTAGCTTTAGGTCGGTAGGGAGTGGAGTTTCTATGTGTTATCTTGAATTGTTCACATATCTCTCCCATCAGCCGACTGTCTATATTAGCTGCATTGTTAGTAATGATGACAGCGGGAATCCCAAAGCGGCAAATGATGTTGGAATGCACAAAATCCACTACCGCTTTCTTGGTGACAGACTTGAGGGTGATGGCCTCAACCCATTTTGTGAAATAATCAATAGCGACCAATATAAATCTGTGCCCAATTGAGGCTTTTGGCTCGATCGGCCCAATGATGTCCATACCCCAGGCGGCAAATTGCCAGGGTGCTGACATAGGATGCAGTTCATTTTGTGGTGCATGAATCAGATAACCGTGCACTTGCCGTTGATGACATCTTCGAACAAAGCTCAAGAAGTCTTTTTCCATGGTCATCCATAATAGCCAGCTCGGAGTATCTTCTTTGCCAGTACATAGCCATTCATATAGGGCCCGTATACGCCCGCATGTACTTCGTGCATAATTCTCCCGGCTTTTTCGGCATCCACACATCTCAACAAATTAAGATCTGAGTCCTTTTATACTAAGTGTCACCACTTAAAAAGAAATTGCTCGCATGTCGTCAGATGGTTTTCTTTAGTTCTCCGGTGGCTTGCTCAGGGTACTCACGTGTTTTTAGGAATCTCAAGATGTCGTAATACCAAGGTTGTGGGCTAGGCTCTGCTTCGCTTGCATTGCAATTCCCATGTCTTTCTTTGATTTGGATTTGTAAAGGGTCAACATAGGCATTCCCAGGGTATGGCAACATGGAAGCCAAAGTTGTAAGTGCTTCTGCTAACTCATTGTGGCAACGGGGAATGTACCTGAACTGTAGGACCTGAACCATATGCTGAGGTCTTCGACATGCTGTCTATATGGGAGGAGCTTAATGCCCCTTGTCTCCCATTCTCCTTGAGCTTGTCGGATGATTAGATCGGAATCCCCTGTGATTAGCAATTCTTCAACATCTTGGTTAATAGCCATGTTCATGCCTATAATGCAAGCCTCATATTCAGCGGTATTATTGGTTTAAAATAACCAAAGTCTGGCTGTAGCTGGATAATGTTGGCCTGTAGGTGAGAATAAGATTGCCCCGATCCCTACGCCCTTTGCGTTTGCTGCTCCGTCGAAGAACATTTCCAGACGGGGGTATCCTCAGATGCTATTTCCAATGAGTTTACTTCTTCGTCAGGGAAGTAAGTGTTCAGAGGCTGATATTCGTCATCAACGAGATTCTCTGCCAAAAGATCTGCCAATGCCTGTGTTTTCATC
The DNA here is from genome assembly GCA_034376525.1 of Nicotiana benthamiana. Classification (NCBI taxonomy): domain Eukaryota; kingdom Viridiplantae; phylum Streptophyta; class Magnoliopsida; order Solanales; family Solanaceae; genus Nicotiana; species Nicotiana benthamiana. The sequence goes on along the minus strand of JAXGFW010000083.1, from coordinate 43,136 downwards.
ACCGTGCGAGTGACATATACAATGTCGAACTCGGTGAGCAGGTTCTGCCATTTAGCCAGTCGCCTTGTGGGAATTGGTTTTTGGAATATGTACCTTAGCAAATCTAGCCTGGTTATGAGGTACGTGGTATGAGCTTGCAAATAATGCCTCAGCTTCTGAGCTACCTATGTCAAGGTGCAACACATTCTCTCTAGCAGTGTGTACTTGGCCTCGTAGCCGGTAAACTTTTTGCTCAGATAATAAATGGCCCGCTCTTTCTTACCCGTGGCACCATGCTGCCCAATAATACAACCGAAAGATCCTTCCAAGACCGTCAGATAGAGAAACTATGGCCTCCCTGGTTCTAGCGTAACTAAAACCGGTGGATTGGACAAGTATTGTTTGATTTTATCAAAAGCTTCCTGACATTCGACCGTCCACTTAATTGTCGCATCATTGTTCACTAACTTAAATATTGGCGCACATGTTGAAGTCTACTGGGAAATGAACCGGCTGATGTAATTTAATCATCCCAATAGACTCATCACATCCCTTTTGGTCCTTGGCGGAGGCAGCTCTGGAATGGATTTGATCTTGGTTCGATCCAATTTGATGCCTCTGCAACTGATGATGAACCCCAGAAGTTTGCCCGACGGGACTCCAAATGCGCATTTTGCCAGGTTCAATTTCAAATTATATTTGCGGATACTTTCGAAGAACTTTCTCAAATCCTTTACATGATCACCCTGCGTTTTAGATTTGATAATCACGCCATCCACGTACACCTCTATTTCTCGATGCATCATATCGTGGAAGATGGTGGTCATAGCCCTTATGTATGTTGCCCCAGCGTTTTTCAATCCAAAAGGCATGACTCTATAACAATACGTTCCCCAAGGTGTGGTAAAGACGGTTTTCTCCGCATCTTCCTCATTCATTAACACTTGGTGGTATCCTGCATAGCAACTACGAAGGATTGGATCTCATGCTTGGCACAATTATCGATAAGGATGTGGATGTTGGGCAGAGGGAAATTATCCTTTGGACTCTCCTTGTTCCAATCACTATAATCCACACACACTCGGGTTTTCCCGTCCTTTTTCGGCACTAGGACCACATTAGCCAGCCATCTGGTGTACCGTACTACCCGGATTACCCCTACTTCAAGCTGTTTTGTAATCTCCATTTTGATTTTATCACTGACATCAGGCTTGAACTTTTGTTGTGTTTGTTGGACCGGAGGGCATTCAGGGTTTGTAGGCAACTTATGAACCACCAAATCCATATTCAAACCGGCCATGTCGTCATAGGATCACGCAAATAAGTCTTTGAATTCCAATAGGAGTTGAACTAATGAATCTCGTATCTCTTTATTTACGTGGATGCTTATTTTAGTTTCTTTGATTTCATCGAGATCGCCCCATGTTAACTGGTTCAGTATCATTTAAGTTAGGCTTAGGTTTATTCTTAAAGTGTTCCAATTCTCGAGTGATTTCCCTAAAAGCCTCTTCTTCATTGTATTTTGGTTCCTGGTTCATTATTTCACAGACAGGCAGCGAGTTTGGGTCGTGGAATGAAGTCCGTGAGCATGTCGTTTTATGTAAAGCCGCATTATTGAGACTGAAAGGAAGATGAAAAATAAAGAAAGACAAAAATCAGAGAAAGGCAGAGAAGAAGTGAATGAAAAAATATTGATTTTATTTCTTTGAACTTGTAAGATAACAGGGTTTACAATTGAGATTTTAAAGTGCTAAAAGGAAAACAAACAATCGAGCTACACCCTGAAATAGCTCGTGATGTGGGAAGAGGTAGCAAGGCGAGACTACCGGGTCTCCCGCCTGACCGGAAAGAGGTGTGGCCTTCCAATTTTGGAGTTTGGCATCTGGACCCATATACAGCACTTCAGCGGAGCTTGAACCTTCTCCTGGTTGGACCATGTTTACTTAATAGAGCAACTCCCTCCATATCTTATCAATTTCTTCTGCGGTGAAGGTTTCTTCTTCCTCTTCCTCACTCTACTTTTGGTTTTATGAAGGTTTTGTTCAAGTGGGGTAGGGGTCGTGGTAAGGCCCCTCCTTGGAACTTTCTGCAATTAGCCCGAGTAATATCTTTTGAGGTTGGATGAAAGCCCACTCCAAAGAACTTTTCTGTGGCAGACAAGGTGAGTGGCTCGGTTATGCCTTGTAGGGAGCTTCCGAATCCCTTGCCTGGCTTAAAACCTTGGCGCGTCATTTCCGTTACTACCATACTTGAAGCATATGATAGAAAAGGCTGGGGTAGCGGCTTGCCCTCTTCATGCTGATCAGCTACTATGATTTCAAAAGCTTGATAGACTATGTGTTTACTCCCTTCCTTGGCTTCTAGAGAGGGAACAGAGGGGTCCCGATAAATTGATTGTTTGTCCTCTCCATGAACTACAATCTCCTTGTTTTCATACTCAAATTTCAGCATTTGATGCAGGGTCGAAGGCAGTGCCCCTGCTGCATGAATACACGGCCTTCCTAGGAGGTAGTTGTAGGAGGTTTCCATATCCAACACCTGGAATGTTACTTCAAAGCCGACTGACCAATAGTGAGCACCAAATCTATTTCACCTATGGTATCCCTTTTTATTCGATCGAAGGCTCGGACACATACGTTGTTAGGACGGATCCTTCCTGTCCCGATCTTCATTCTCTGCAAGGTAGATAGTGGGCATATGTCTACTCCAGAACCTCCGTCGACCATCACTCTCTTGACATAATATCCCTCAAACTTGAGAGTGAGGTTCAAAGCCTTATTGTGAGCAGCTCCCTCCGGGGGTAAGTAATTCTTACTGAACGATATCTGGTTGATAGCGAAGAATCTCTCCGCCATTTTATCTAGTTGTTCTACAGAAGTATCACTAGTACATAAGCTTCATTCAGTGTTTTGGCCAACACCTACTGATGTTCGGGAAATTTCATCAAGAGTTACAATAAAGAAATATGCTCAAGAGATTTCAGAGTTGATATACCACTTCATACTCCGGCATTTTCATTTTCTGGAAAAAAGCTTCTGCTTCCTTACCATTCACTGGCTTCTTGGGTGGGAATCGCCATTTAGTAGCGGCATTCACCTCTTCCATGTCTAGGTATTTCTTTGTGGGACATCCCTTTTGGGCTTCTCCGAGGACTTCTTTGCCCTTGTATGTGACAATGGTTTCCTGATAATTCCAAGGGATGGCTGAAGGGTTGGTCATGGGCTTCTGTGGAATGCGACCAATTACCACGAGCTCATTCAGCACCGGTTGTTTAATCGATCCCCGTACCACATAGTCCTTCTTGGGCACATACATGGTTTTGTTCAGCTTGAACCTTTTTGGAGGGCTTAAGGTGGGCTGTTTTTCTTTGCGTCCCCGTGGGATGTAGAGCATTGTTTCTTTGGTAGGGGTTGTCTCAGCTTCAACCTCAGCCTTCTTTTGTGCTTCAGGGCATTTGGCTTCATTCATTTTCTTTTCTTACATCTTCTTTGGGTGACTTTTGGTTTTCTATCTGCCTCGGCGATGGCTATGATGGCGTTTAGAGCGGGATTAAATTCTTTTTCCTCGCAGATCATTCCGATCACCGACCCGTTGTTATAAGACGACAACGGATTATCAGTTACATTTGGGACTTCGTCATCTCTTAGAACTATCTTCTCTTGATCAATCAAGTCCTCCACTGCTCGTTTTAAGGTCCAGCAATTTTCAGTATCATGTCCCTCTGCCCCAGAGTGGTAGGCACAACGCATGCCCCTTTGGTAAGACGGTGATTTAGGATTCTATCTGTTTAGGGGTACAGGTTGGAGGAGACCCATTTGGACTAACTTTGGGAATAGGCTAGCGTAGGAATCTCCTATTTGGGTAAAGTTCTGTCTCCGGGGTGGCTCTGGGGGATGATAGTTATTTTGCTGAGTGCGGGGGTTGTAATGATTCTGAGGAAGTTGATTCCTTAGAGCTTGAATTCTATTGTTCTGCTGTTGAGGTCGGGGAAAGGGCTGAGCTTTCATAACTGTGTAGGGTTGAGGGACATAGTGTATGTCTCGGTGAGGATAGTAATGTTGGGGTGCTCTTTCAGAGAATGCATGCATGTGAGTATGTTCTTTTCTCATCCCGGAAGCTGCCATGGATGCTTTCCCTTTTTTCTTATTCCTTGGGATTCCTCCTGCCCCTCCTTGTATGGCTTAGGAGGTGGCTCTTATGGCAGATTGACTTAGAATCCTCCCTGTTTTGAGACAATTCTCTACCATCTCCCCAATCTTTATTGCCTCTGTGAATGGTTTGCCCATTGCGAACATCATTTTCTGAAAATAGTCTGCCTCTTGTGCTTGCAAAAAGACGGTGACCATTTCTATTTCGTCCATAGGAGGCTTCACCCTTGATTCTTGCTCTCGGCATTTAATAGTATACTCTCTGAAGCTTTTGGCATGTTTCTTCTTCAAATTGGCTAGGAATTCCTATCCGGAGCGATGTTGATGTTGTACTGGAATTGTCTTACAAAGTCCCGGGAAAGGTCATCCTATATGTTCCATCAGGTAATGTCTTTATCTATGTACCATTCGGATGCAATACCTACTAAAATCTCCCCAAAGTACGCCATCAGGAGTTCTTCATTCCCGCCGGCTCCACGTAATTGATTACAATACTTTTTCAGATGAGCAATGGGGTCTCCATGGCCATCGTGTTTCTCGAATTTTGGCATTTTAAATCCCAAAGGAAGATGTACATGGGGGAACATGCACAGGTCTGAATAAGCTACACATTTTTGTCCGCTTAGTCATTGCATATCAAGCTTTGCTCAAGACTCTTCATTCTTCTTGTGATTTCATCTTGCTCGGGCGTTTTAGAATTTTTGTCTGGCACAAGGGTAAGTTCATATGTTGGCTGAGGGTAGTTGTATGTAGGGTAGGGGGGAGGCTCATTCTGGTAGTTTGAGGTTTTGAATGTAAAGGCTGCGGGGTCAAACACGGGCCTTGGTACTGCAGGCTGTATAGTAGCTGCATACGGAGGGGCCGTAAAGATATTGGGAACTGGACCGGATGCAAATATTTGGGGGTGGGTTTCAGAGGGCACCCCAACAAAATTGGTTGATATGGCGGGCTGCCCCAGGAGAATGCTTGGATGACTGATAGGGATAGTAGAGGTACCCCTGACCGTGGAAATAGCTCGGGGAATCCAGGGATGGCGCTGGGAGGTTCCTTCCCATTGGTCCATGCATCCCACATTTCCATGACCCGGAGCCGCAGGATCCTGTTCTCTTTGACCGCTGCAGATTCAGAGGCCGGTACTCCTGAGATTGGACTGTCTTCTGGAATATGGACGGTGGGTAGAGGCATCTCAGTCGACATCTCTGTATTTCCCTTTGACCGTGTGAAGTATCCGTGTGAAGCCAGTTTATCGCAAAACCAACCAATGTTCTAAACACCTGAACCGTAATACTAGAAAACATAGTTAGTTCAGGGTAGATGACAAACAGGAAATCACACGTTGAGGATGATGTACCTATGCAGATAATGGGTTTTTCTATGCTTGCCATAGTTGCATGTGTCATCCCGGCACTTATTTTAATTTCCTTTTGTTTCTTCCCTCTTATTTCTTCTCTCTTTCTAGCCTTTTAAATAATACGGTCGAATCCTATAGAGATTGCCTACGTATCATGACTTTGCATGAATCAGACCGAGGGTAGTTCATGGAAATAAAAGGTCAAGTACGCAGCAAAATATGCTTGGGATTTTCAATTTTGATAAAGATCTAAACTTCGATTACAATGGCTAATAGAACAAAAAGAAACTACCAGACTGGGACTTAATACCCTTACAAACTCGAGAGAACAATAGACAGACTCTTTTTTCAGAAAAATACAAATCTATGAGTACATTAACACTTCAAACGTTATTGGAGCTTGCAGGGCATCATTCGGCCTTGCCGCAGGTTTGCGCGCTAGACTTCCTTGGAGATAGTGGAGATCTTCCATTACTTGTCGGACGAATGTCATAGCAGTGGTAAAAAACATAGATTTTGTCATGTCCTCATAGTGATTGCATTTAGTGGTAATATAGTCTGCCATTGCCCGCACCTTTTCTCCGATAATCCCTTTTTCTTGTAGCAAACGCTCTATTTGTTCGGCCCATGCTTCTAAAGTCCTTTCAGCCGCCTGATTTATCTTTTGAAACTGCCACAAATCTCTTTCCAACCCCACTATTACCACATAGAAATGCTCTCTTTCGGTTTTGAAATCCTTGGCCTGCTTGGCCATTTTGCTTTAAGCTATGATAACCCTCTGTTTTAGACCAGCGCTTTCATTGCCGCTCCCTTCTTTTAACTGCCCCAGTATGCAGGCCCTTTCTTCTAAGCTTTTAATTAATTTCTTCCGAGCTCTAGACAATTCACCCTCTTCCTTATTCAGGTCAAAACCGTATTCAGGTACTTTTCGTCGCAGGTTCTCTATGAGCTTTTCATCCTTTATACTCCTCGGAGGATTTTTTGCTGCTGTTTTCATTTTCTGAATCTAAGCTCGCAGGGCTTCGTTTTCTTTAACCAATACCTTCTTTTCTCCCTCGCTGGCTGCAGTTTGCATACTGTTTTTGAATTGTAATTCTTGAATTTTCTTTTCCAGCCGTCCTATGGTAGCACGGTATTCGTTTTCTTTTGCTAACCAATTCCACTGCTCTTGTGATGTTCCAACGAACTCTTGGAGGCGAGGCCTTTTGGATGGTCTTTCGTGCTCAATTTCTCTCCTGTACCATGCGAGGTACCCCGGAGACACTTCACCTCTAGCTAGATGCTGTACACAAGTGTCAGCGGCTAGGTATTGGCATTCATTCCAGATTTTGCGAGCCATTGCTTCGGGGAACTGACTACCAGGCCCAATTTCGACTATCCGTATGCTGAGATCGTCATCTTTTGGCACTACCTGGCATCTTCCGAATTGTCTCAAGACTCGATGCTGGGGCATAAGGCTGGATGCTTCTAAGGCCCATCAAGAGAAAATGCGGTTCTATTGTAGGCATATACACAGCTTCGTCCACGGAGAGCTAACTGAGTTTCCATTGTATTTGATTTGAAGAAATAGCCCGGAGATGCGACACCCTCTTGTAATTTAAACCCATTCACCCTGTTGTCAACTTCTTCTATGTAACCTTTTGTTGGCAGCCCACAATTCATGAACCGAGGCTTGTGACATAAATGCTCAATCATCCAGATTTGTAATAGCAAGTTACAGCCTTCAAAGAAATCCCCTCATGCTTTACAAATGGTAAGGGCTCGGAAGATATTAGACATGATAATTGGAGCTAGCGTACTCTTTGCCTGAGTCATCAAAGTACTAACGACCCCTACTATCCAAATGTCGATATTTTCGTCCTTTCGCGAGAATACTAAAAGACCCAAGAAAGACACCATGCACACGAAAGATCGATGTTCCTCCCACTTGATCTGGTTGCCCTTGCTACAAATGAGGTTTTCAGGGTTGTTGAATCCTCCGATGTGGCCATACCTGTGGTATATAAATTGCAGCATGCAGAAGCAAGCCGACAAGTCAGGGTTGTGAATAATTCTAATAATCTTCAAAACATCCATAAATTTGTGCACGGCGAGGGCTCTGGGTGCGATCAAGTATTGATGTCTCAAAGGGATTGTATGGGTCCCGATATATCCGGTCATTTCCTCTAAGGTCGGGGTTAGCTCGAAGTCCGAGAAGTGAAAGACATTGTGGGTCGGGTCCCAGAAAGTGATTAAGGCCTGTATGATTTCTGCCCTGGGGTTGATTTTCAACAAACTAGTGAGACCCCCCAGATGTGCGTTGACCTTTTTCTGTCCTGCTTCCCCAAGGTCGTTCCACCACAGCCGCAACTCCAAAGGAATTTTGTTCATTATCGTGCTCATTCTGCACATTTATTAGGGAGAATTAGTATTCTCGAAGCATTAAAACTGACATTTTATTTTAAAACAGGAATGCCTTCGCAAATACGGCCTTTTGACACTTCGGCGAGAAGGTTTTTTAGGTTGTGCTTGCTTACCTGCCCGAATAAAATTCAGAGGTACCCATTCGCGCAATATCTGCCTTCCGGCGTCCCTTGTAGCAACATTCAGCTAATATCGCAGTAATGGCACCATCCGACTCATTTCAAAGTAAGAAAATAAACTCAGGAATTTTTGACAGTTTTGAAAAAGGGGTTGGCCGTGGCCAAAATAATTTATCGAAACCCGCGGACACTATTGAGAAAATCCAAAATTTGGTGCCTTTGTTTTGTTGTTTTTGTTTTGTTTTTTTTTTTTGAAAAATCCGGCAGCATTTTGGCGTTATTTGAGCATTGGTTTTTAAAAGTGACTACCCTAGCACTGCTTATTTTTCTCAATTATTCCCTTTGTTTACATGCCGGTCAACATGCGAATCCAAGGCAAATAAATGCGCAAGTAGCACGTAAAAACGCTTCAGGGTGGTCTTTTATTTCAGGGCACCTATCCTAGACGGACCCAATCCCTGTGTTGAGTCCCCTATTCAAAATGCATGATGTAAATAAACGTTCCTACTAGGGATCCGGCATGAAGTTTTGTTATACTAAGTTGGGAACCTCGGTATATGGTCTAAACTGTGTACCCAAGCGGACAACTCGAGTCGAGGAGGGGGCTACGTACCGGAAACCAAAAGGCCCTCCGCCTTAGTAACTTGTCCGGCCTCTTTCTTATATCAGGGTAAGACACTAACAAAATAGGGAGTCTCAACTAGTAAGCACATCCCCGGAGGTAAGAAGTGAAAGGTTTCGTAACAGTTTATATATACAGTTCAGATAATATCAAAGCGGTAAAACATGTGGCATTTAGCACATAACATGTAAGAAAATCAGAAGAAGCCAAATACAACAATTATTGTAAGCTCGAATTCTTGAACCCTGAACCAGAGATTTAGGTTCGATCCCCAGTAGAGTCGCCAGAGCTGTCACACCTTCTTTTTTTGCTCACACGTGGCTACCCCGAAAGGTGACACGTGTATATGAGTTTTTCCAATTAAAGTGACATTATTCGAGATAGGATTAATTATTTGCTTCAAGAGTTGCCACTTGGGATCGGTTTGACTTTTGGTGTCCCAAGTTACCGATTTATATAAAATCCCAAATTGAGGAAGTTTTGACTGCCCAATTAGAGTCTGCGAACTAGAGATTTCTGAGTAAGGAATTCTGTTGACCCGAGGAAGGTGTTAAGCGCCCTCAGATCCTGTGGTTCTAGCACGGTCGCTTAAAATCATTATAAGTGGCTAAAAATATGATTTTCTATACCTGTTAATCCTACAATTTTAGATTATTAACCGCTTTTAACATCTTTTAGGAAAATTTGCAATGTTATTAAAACACGTCACAAATCGCGTCACATAAATGCACCCACAACTTTAGACATATTTTTAGTTCCATTGAGAATGGGATTTGAGTCACATAAATGTGCATCCGAATTTAGGAAGGTCTTTTTATTAAACACGCGCCTATAGCAACTACGTCTTCGAAATTCGTGGGAAGGCGGTGAAATTCACTAAACGACACTTCCAATTGTTTATGTGTTTTAATGAATTAAGGAGCCATTGCATGATGTTTGATTGGATTAACGCGGATTCACTTCATTTTAGGACATTCTAATGTATAATAAATTCTCTACTATAGCTAGTGTTTAATGCAGTAATCAATTTTATGTATACACTGTGTATTTGGGAAAACAATACGTGCCTCTTAGCCTCATTCATGGCTAATTGCACACACTGGACTCATGTTTGGGCTGGTCCATAACATACATTGTGCTTGGCCACTCCTGGGCCTCTCAACTGAGCCTAAAGTTAATTTGGACGGGGAGTCCATATGAACAAGTTTCGATAACGCTTTTTCAGTTCAAAAATATACACAAGATTAATTAACCATACATTTATAAAGAGGATGCTAATGATCATTTTATATCAGTTTTCAGTATTAGATTTGAACTAACCAATTCATATACTCGTCAGTCGGAGTATATGAGTCCAGCTTTCAAAATTCAACTATGATTCTGATTACAACTTATAGATCTAAAACAAAACATTGCTAACATGTTGAAACTTAGACTAGTAAAAACGATACACGATGTTTGGATTTTAAATACTTACTAAACTATCATTTCCTGAATTCCTTATTTCTAAACAACACGAGACATGAACATCTAAACAACCATATCACTAACGAAATGTTCTATCAGTTGTTCATGCTTAAAGTAGTGGTTCGAATGTCCTGATATTACAAGGTAAATCAGTCTCTAAAGTCCAATTATTACAAAAATGAATCAGTCCAACTTTAATTACAACATGATTGATAACTTTATCAATACAGCTATATTCAAAAACTGAATAACGGGAAAAGAGGGAAAGGGTTTAGAATGGTATAATGAACTCAGATCTTCGTATTTATGAGTACTTTATACTTGAGCTTCAAATACATCAATGAACAATGGAAGTTACCTACAATACAGCAGAAAAACAAAGCCTATGAGTAAATGTGACGAATTAGCTAAGCAATCAGTAGCCAATCAAACAGTGCACCCAAGACTGAGTTTTTAGAGAATTAAGTCTTCATAAAAATGATTCAAACAGCACTAATGGTATTTAACAGATATAGGAAGAGCTAGTAGGTATTTTTTGCTCTAGGATTCAAAGAAAAGGTTCGGAATCCTCTAAAATGTGCTCAGGCGGTTTCTTTTATAATGGAGGCTTAGGGTATAAGCTTTTCTCCTGTTTTTCTTTTAGTCCTTGCTTCAGAATTGCACTTTTCCTAAATGGTCCTTCATTTCCTGACTTGTGCCTCAAGTTTGAGGCAGAAATTTTGTTTTGCCCCTTACTAGAAGGTTCTGAGGATTACTATCAGATTCCTTAAGGTTCAAATCCCTCTTGTACTCCTACTTCCTTTCCTAAATTACCGACTTGAAGTTTTTTAACCCCCAACTATTTCTTGACCCTGGTTTATTTACAATTGACCCAGGTCAATCAAGTTTGGCTAATATTTCAATCTTGGGCTAACAGGCTTATGAAAGTTCAAAATCAGCCAATACTACCAGGTTTTAAAACCAGTGCCTTAATGTAGACTTTCAGCACACAAACATTATTCCGGATTATCAAAACAAAGGATCAAAATAACTAGAAGAATGAATATATCTATTAACACTTAACTTCCAGAAATAGCTCCATCAAAGTACTCAACAATACTTGAAAATAAAAATCACATAGCAAGGAGTGAACACTTGGCTCATGAAAAAAATAGGAAGCAAATGAGGGTTCAGCGAGAAAGAACAGCTTAATTATGCATAAGTACTGGAGACCAAAGTTATTGCGAAATAAGAATCAGGCACTCACTAGCATAAACAAACTAATCAAACTAGTCAAAACATTAGGGAACAAAACTCATAAGGATCATGGGATGAAGGTCACAAACTATGAGAATTAACAGGATGTCAAATTATTCAAGAGACGAAGGGGTTAATCAATATCTAAAAGCTAAAGAAATGAAGCAAATATACAAAATACTTAGCTTTTCTTTTGCATGTCCACTCTAGATAATTTCATTGGTTCTTGGCCCCTTTTGTAGAGGTTTTTTAACCTCCTAGGATAACTGGCAATGTTGTGCAACCAGTTTAGAGTTCAGGAAAGGCTTTGAGCCGATGGGGGGTCATTCGAAGGGAACGGATTGCAGGACAGGGAAGAGGAGGTCCTAGTGGTTCTATGGTGTAAAGCTGGAGGGATTTGGAAAAAGGTCGCCGGAGACGGTAGTTCCGACGAACTTGTTCTTGAATATTCGAGACGAAGAGGCTTGTTTGACGAGAAATAATTATAGGGTGAGAAAGAGGAGGTTGTGACGATTTAGTGGTGTAAATCTGGGGAGGTTTAGTTGTCGGCCGCCACCGTGAGGCGATTTCCGGCAGCGGCGTTAGGGTGGTAGGCTGGCGTTCAATGGGTGGTCAAAAGGTGGTAGAGGGTGGTGCTATGTCGGAGAAGATGGTACAAGGAAGTGGGAGGTTTGGTCTCTATTATATTAGAGACGTTTGGACATATGTATATCATTTTGGTGGGGGTTTGTTGACCGTTGGATGGTGTGAGATCAACGGTCATGATTGATGGGCTCTTAAACGGTGTCGCTTGGTTTGGTATTGTGTGGAGTGGACTAGGGTCAGTGGTTTGGGCTGGGTTATGTGTGTTCAAAAGGAGAAGCGGGTTTGGGCCACTCAGGTCTGGCCCAATTGTGGCCAGCCTGAGTTGCTGTATATATACATGTATTTATTAATTTTTGTCTTTTCTTTTAATTAACTCTAAATTTTATTTAAAACAAGAAATTCTAATTAACAAAAATAATTAAAAAATGCAACAAGTTAAAACAAAAATAATAACAATAAAAGATGCCGGAAATATACCCCCTTTTTTATATTTTAATTTGTAAAACAAATTTATTTAACAATTAAATCCTAAACAATCTTAAACATGCATTAATAAATACGTGCATGCAATTAAATCCTAAAAGATTAATATCCTAAAATAAATATTTTAAATAAAATCCTAAACTTTAAGAGTCTTGTAGGAGCTTGTTTCAACCGGGTAAAAATCATATGCTCACAGTGGGTTTAACTTTTCTTCAGAAAGAGAGTCTATGACCCCAAATTGACCCAACAAGGAATTGGGATGGACCCATACGAAATGATAGTCCCAATTAACGGGTTAAATCTTAAGAGAGTTATCACCCTACTTGAACCCTAGTTGCTTGGTCTAATTTGCCTACCCAATTGGTCTCGAGAAAGTCAATTGGGAAAATCACTCTCTCTACCGATAGGTGTGAGAGTGGATACAATTATGCAACGGTTATAGAATAAGTCCCAAACATTTCAATCTATTCATAGTAGTTTCCACCCGTTAATTAACCACCTAGGAGATGCCACGATCTTAGTGCCTGTCTCCTTATTAGATACAACTTAGAAATATTCTCTTAGCATAATTTAGCTTTAATCCTTAGTTTTATAATAGTAGTTATAAAATCAAAAACCCAGAAATATATGAAGTGACATTAGGAGTACAAACACATCTCTAGGCTAGACAGAAACTACAACTCCATTACTAGCTCCTTGTGGAAATTCTATTCCGACCACTATTCGGGTAAAAGCTATTGCGACCTGCTCTTCCTACCTTTGTGTAGCGTTGGATTGTCAGAGATTACTTTTTGGCGCCATTGCCAGGGAGCTTACGGTGTTGACTATCTTTTTAGTTAGTTTTGTGTTTTGCTTCTCTTTCCTTCTTGTTTACTAAATTTGTTTGTGTCAAACACTAAGTTACACATGGCTCTTAATGCAAATGACCATCTTGGAAATGTCATGGCAAGGGAGGAGGTAGATGATATTTATCAAGAAGAGGTTCCTAATTTACCTCAAACTCCACATAGAGGCTGTCAGGCCAATACAAATAACAACAATCCTATCCCAGACCCTCATCTGCCACCGCCAAGAGCGGCCTCAAGAATTCTGCCAAGTCAAGGGTATGCGAGTGCTATTGTTCCTCCCCAAATTCGGATGGGGAAATCACTAATGTCATGTTGACCTTGCTTGAGCAAAGAGGGTATTTTATGGGTGCCTCTGATCAAAATTCCTACAAGCACTTGAAGGAGTTCGTAGATACATGCTGGGGTAGCAAGCAGACAAACGTGTCCGAGGATGCTTTGAGATTGAGGCTTTTCCCATTCTCTCTTAAGGATAAAGCATTGGATTGGTTAGAAAGGCTCCCCAATCATTCAATCACAACTTGGGATGAGTTGGCGGATAAATCCATCAGTAAGTTTTCCTCACCAAGTCATATGGCGGCACTTCGAGATGAAATATTAGCCTTAAAGCAAGAGCCAACGGAACCTTTGCATGAAATCTGGGAGAGATATAGAAAAATGGTAAAGGAGTGCCCTAATAATGACATGACCAAGGCGATGATCCAACAAGCTTTTATCGGGGCATCAACCCCACAAATCAATACATTGTGGAGGGAACTTTATGAAACTTTCTTACCAAGAGGCATGTGATATACTTGACGAAATGGCTGACACCTATTTGACATGGAAAAGCTGAGAAAATGTGCCCCAAGGCGACCCCATGGTCATCCATTTGCACAAGGAATTGCACGATCATGACCAAGCTATTGCCGAGCTTACAACAACTATGAATTAATTGGAGAAGGAGCGCTTGTAACAAGTCCAAAACCCATGCAAAGTCAATGCAATGGAAGATGTCTTGATGTTGAAAAGGAGGCAAAGAGGGCAATAACAACCTCAAGGTAATTGTGAGAAATTTGACAACAATAATGGTGGTGGTTATTCGAATGAGTGCTATGATGATCAAAGAGAAGAATGTCAATATATATATAACTACCAAGGAAATAGAGGAAATCGACAATGGCGTCCCCAAGGAAATTGGGGAAATAAACAACAAGGTGGTAGTAATTGGAACAACAACAAACAAGGCGGTAATCGGGGTAATCAAGGTAACAATCAAGCAACCATTGGGGAAATCAAAAAGGGGGTAGTAATTGGAACAACAACAACCAAGGCGGTACTTGAGGTAATCAAGGTAACAATCAAGGCAATTGGAATGGGAACAACAATAATTGGAGCAATAAAAACAATCAAGGAGGGTGGAATAATAGCAGAAACCAAGGCAACCAGGGGTAAGGTTTTCAAAGGCCCCCATGTACCAAGAACCGAACAATCCACCCCTTTTCCTTCTCAAGGTCTAAGTTCTTCCGGCAGTGATATGGGGAGAACTGAAAGTACGTTCGAGAAAATGATGAAATGGAGCCAAGATTCCGATGCACAATTGGCTTTGCACAATACATCTACCCGGAACTTGGAAGTGCAATTGGGTCAAATTCTCAAACTTTGAATACCCACCCTAAGGGTTCCTTACCAAGTGACACGGTAGTGAACCCAAAGGGTGGGAACAACAACCATCTAATGGCGGTTACAACTAGAACCAAAAGAGGCGGTGATGTACATACCTAAATAGAAAATCAAGTTGTGGATGATAATGTTGGGATCCAAGAAGATGTGGGTCCGGTGATTGTTGAAGATGTGGTTGAACAAAATGTGAACAATGATATGTGGATTGATATTAATGGTGAGGCCGAGGTGGAAACACAAGATGTCTTGAACACCTCCAGGGAACACGTAATTGATATACCCGAGCTGGTGGTGCCCAAAGCCAAGGCACCTTTGCCTAGACTACCTCCACCTCATTCTCAACGGTTAGAAAAGCAAAAGAGTGACAATCAATTCAAAAGTTCATTGACATGATGAAGAGCCTCACAATCAATGTCTCTTTGGTTGAGGCTCTAGAGAAAATGCTGGGGTATGAAAAATTATGAAATATTTAGTGTGAAAAATTGAGATGACTCATCAAGTGAGTGCTATCGTGCATTCTATGGCCCGAAACTTGAGGACCCTAGAGCTTTTACTATCCCTTGCACTATCGGTAGTGCGGATTTTGCCAAGGTCCTTTGTTATTTGGGGGCTAGCATAAATTTGATGCCTTACTCGGTCTTCAAGAGTTTGGGGATTCGGAAACATCGACAAACTTCAACGAGACTTCAAATAGCAGATCAATCGATGAAGCGGCCTTTGGGCATAGTTGATGATGTACTTGTCCGGGTGGATAAGTTTATAGTGCCGGTAGACTTTGTCATCTTGGATTGTGAGGTAGATTATGAAGTGCCAATCATATTGGGTAGACTTTTCCTTGCTACGGTGAAGGCATTGGTTGATGTTGAAGCAGGTGAGCTCACTTTCCGAGTAGGTGATGAGAAGGTTGTTTTACCTGTTTGAAAATCCATGAGACAACCTAATGGCACCGAGGTATGCTCTTTTGTGGACATTGTCACAGCTATGATATTGGATGACACAAGTTCTATGATTAATGTTAAAGATCCCCTTGTTGTCGAGCCTCTAAATCGGGATGACAATGGTGATGCAAGTAGAGTGACGTATATAGATGCTTTACATGTTATGGAATCTTGTGAGCCCAATAAATTGTATTTGCATCTTGAAACCCGACAAATTCCACTAACAAAGACAACACTTGAGGAATCATCGAGGTTGGAATTGACTCCACTTTCTCCACACCTCAATCCCACGCTCTGTATGTCTAAAACTATCTTGGAGGATGATGTGAAACCTTTCTTGGAGCATGAAGGAAGATGGGATGAGATGATGCAAGAAGTGGCATTCTACCCTATTTCTAACAAACCATGGATTTCTCTGGTGCACTATGTATCAATGAAGGATGGCATGAATGTAGTGAAAAATGCTCAGAATGAAAGGATTCCTACAAGAACAGTCACGGGTTGGCAGGGTTGCATGGACTATAAGAAACTAAACAACGTGCCCTGTAAGGATCACTGTACCTTGCCATTCATTGATCGGATACTCAACCCACTTACTGGGTGTGCTATTTATTGCTTCTTGGAGAGTTTGATGAGAGTCACGTGGTGGCGTTTCGTGATTTGATGTAATGTCGTGGTAACATGCATCGTGCCGCGACGTTAAATCAGGCACTTCTTGGGAGGAAACCCATGTCTTTTCCTTTCTCTTTGATTTTCCTTGTAGTATAGGATTTTTTTAGCTAATCTTTTGTGAGATGTTGCAGGAATTGTGTTGATGCAGTGCAAAAGAAAGTCGAAAAATTGCATAGTCTTTGAAGTTTGCCAATACGGTTGCGATGCATTTTTTGCAGTCCGCACTGGCATGAGCAGAACATGGTCCTCTCTGAAGTTCTACACCGCGGCCGCATTCCATTTAGTGCGGTCCACAATGGCCTTCCACGGTCACAGTTTCTTTTGAGCAGTCTGCGAAGGTTGCCTACTGATGGTTCACATGAACAAAGCCAGCACCGGTCCGCGGTCGCTTTTGTGCGGCCGTGTTGGTAGATGAATATAGGTCCCACAGGTTGTCTATAAATAGAGACCAAGGGTCTCAGTGTACCCTTTTATAACTTTGAAAACTTAGAGCCTTATAACTACTACTCAACCTTTCTTCAGACCGAAATTCTTGCTTGCTAAGAATAGTTGCATTCAATCGTCACAAACCTGGTAACATTTAATGTAATTGTGATTAATTAATTTCATATTTTCATTTTTATTTTCTTGTCGGTAGTTCGTAGCATCTCTTTCATCCTATTTTTTTAATCATTCGTTTAGGCTAGTTTACTTGTTAGTTTTCTTATGCTATAAATAATGAGGATTGGGCAACTGAGTAGGGACAAGTTGGTGTAAAATTTTTGACAAGAACGGAAGAAGACATGAAACCCTAACCTAGTTCCCTAATTCTGGCTCCGCGAGGCCCTCGGTCTCCTTAATGGGGTCCACGTGGCCCTGACGCGGTCTGTATTACCTCTTTGTGCAGACCGCAGCGCCAAACTTGACTGAACCTACCTTGCTTCCAGCACGGCCGCATTGCATTTCACGCGTCCTTGCTAGCGTCCGCGACCTTGTTTCGTGTGGACCGCAGATGGAGATTCAGAGAAGATTTTTTCTGGGGCCTTGTTTAGTGCGGCCCATGATTGCCTCAGTGCAGTCTTCGGCGCCTCCAACGTGGCCGCACTCCTGATGGTGCGGTCCATGGTGCCTGGTTCTGCAGCAATTCTATAACATTTTCTTCTGTTGTCTGCAACTTCAATTCATTCACATGATTCACTGCCTATGCTTCAACTGACAATGTTAGATGTATTTGTCTACAGATAATGGTTAAACAATGAGGCAGAAAAGGATCACAACAACCCGAGAGAGGAGGTTCCTCCCGAGGGGGTAAAGGCAAGAGAGTGGTAAAACTCACTCCCAAGTCTGGGAAAACAAAAAAAACCGGTAAGATGATAAAAGCTACATATAGAGTTGCGTCCATTTCCTCGAGGAGTGGTTATATGACATCTTAGGACATCTCCTCCGATTCAATGCCAACTCATTTCGTCTCCAGTTTCCAACTGACTGATACCCTTCCAGCATCACCCACTACCAAGAGGCCGGTGAATGTAGTTTCGGATTCATCTAAAGATGCACAGCTGGTAGTGAAGAATACTCCACCTCCCCTACAGCTTCATTATCTAGGGGGAGTGCAGGCAAAGGTAATGGAGGTGGTGAGGACAACGATGAGGAGGTGCCCAGGGTGGTGTATCTCTGGTTGTGGGTGTTGACCCGACCAGAGATCCCGCAGCTTGGGAGGATAGGTTCGTCAACCAGCTAGCATTACACCAGTTTAAGGTATGGTGGCCTAAACAAAAGTTGATTCTAGAAAAAAATTTCATCGAGCGAGATCTTCTACCTCTACTTCCCAATATGCATAGACAATTTCACACTCGAGTGGGCTAGGATTATTTTAAGGGTAATTTAGTAAAGGCAAATGAGCACATAGTAAAAAAGTTCTATAGCAATGTGGCCCACATCTTGAAGGGCACTAAGTTAACCAAAGTGCGGAACAAGAAGGTGATCTTTACAGGACAAGCACTCAATGAATACCTAGGGTTCGATGACGAAGATGAGACCCTTTATAATGAAAGATTGGCAATAGGTGAAGAAGTGCGTCCGTGGTTAGTCTCATACCTGGCAATCCCAGTTACTGTTCAAGAGTGGGTGCAAGCAAGAACCAAACTCTTGTGGAAGACTTTCAACTTTGAGGCTCGGGGTTGGTTGTCTTCTGTATGCAGTCGGCTTCACCCCTCTATCCACGATCAGACTATCCCACTTACCCAGGCTATCCTTCTTGCTTCTATTATGGCCGGTACCCTATCAATGTGGGAATGTGATGTCTTGTATGATAAATGCTGTGGGGAAAGAGCATGATCAGAACTACTCGTTTTCCAATACCCTCACCATGTACTTCAAGGATTTGGAAGTAGAGAAGAAACCATATTATACCAAGGTCAAGCCAGTGGCTCTATTCACCTGTTTCAATATGAAGGGCCCAGACAACCCTAAAGACAAAAACTACAAGCCACCTACCTCTGCCCCAACTGGCTAGTTTGAGGAGCCAAATACGGTAGAGCCTTCCACTAAGCCTTCTACCATGCCTGCTGACACTATCGTTGAGGACTTGCCTCCAGAACCTTCCTCTACTGCTAGTCCTAGTACTTCAGCTGTGAGAATTCCATCTTCCCGAAAGTATCCCATCACTGCCCATCAGTTCAGCCAGAGATTGACTAGTTTGAATAACTAGATGTCAGCTGTGACATCCAAGTTGTCTACATTGTCTTCCTCCATTGATACCCAGTTAGCACCTCAGCCAGCTGAGATTCCTCAGTCCATTTAGGATACACTGAAGAAGCTCATGGACAACCATGAGAAATTATAAGGACTCGAGACGCCTTGTCTAAAGCAATGGATTCACATGGCAAGGCTCTGAAGGAGCTTTCCAAAGAGCACAAGAAGATGAGGAGATCACAGGCTTCTAAGGAATCTGTAAAGGCACTCGGGATAGATGTGGACAAGCTATTGGCAGACCAGATACCCATTGATTTGCTATTCGGGGACCCTGACCCAGCAGCAACACCAGCAGAGCAGGAGCAGGCACCCAGGTAGCCAAGTAAAAAGAGAAAGCTCCCAAGTACAGCTGATGCGGTTATTGAGGTGGCAACCCCACAGGAGGGCTCCTCCATTTTTCACATGACCCACCTGACATTCAGCCGGTCCAGGAGCAGGCCCCAGTCCCACCAGCTGAGCAGTAGGAGGCTGGGAACCAGTTTGAGGTTCTCGCACATTCACAAGACCAGGGGACCACTAATGATCCCATGCAGACGGACCAGGCCTATGGAGCTCCTATGTTCTTTCTTGTGCCTTTTTATGCTTATTTTGATAGTTGGCATTTGGGACAATGCCAGCATTTATTTGTGGGAGTGCGTCCTACTTTTTTTTTATGTGGTTGACTGTATATACTTGACTTAGTTTATTTTTCTTTGATTTTCTATTTTGGGTTGTACTTAACTTTACATTTAGCTACTTTTCTCGTACTTTTTATTCTATTTTTAGTCTGTATAGGATGTTACAATTCTATATATATTCATCCCCCATTGTATATTCTACCCCCCCCCCCCCCATTGTACATATTCATTTTGTTTTCTAATTTTGCAATTTTTTTTATTTTAGCTTTGTAGTTAGGCTCGTAGCCTCTTGTTTTGTTTTTGGCGCTTCCGATAAGACCATGGTTTTCTTAATGCCACGGTTCTTTTCAAGGGTGGAATATTGTGTGAACCGGGTGACTTTTACCAATGATAGATGGCGAGACAAACTTCTTAAGGGTTTGAGTTCGTTTCTTTGATTTTTCTTTTGTTTTTGATAGTTGTAGTTAAGGGTACCTCAAGCGAAGCTTCACTTGGGCCTATCATATTTTCCTTTAATCCCATGGTCAAAGACACAATGTTGTGTTTAGGATGGTGAAATTCATGGCTTTGAGACTCTTGCATTGATCAAACAACCATCATGTGGTCTTTTCAGACCATTATGTGCTTGAATCGTAACTAAGGTCGTTGTGGGCCCTCAACTCGATATCTTTAGGAATCCCCTAGCGTGTCTGGTGAGGAATCAAATTGTGAGTCCAAGTCCCGAGCCAATGGTCTAGAACTTGCCCTGAATATTTGTTGAGGCAAACTCTTGGGTGAAATTTGACTTGAGAAGTGATTATAGGCTCTCTTTGATCCAAATGTTAAGTTGAACAATTCCATAGCCTACCAATAAGATGATCCATAGTTAACCCTTTTGATCCTTAAACCTTTTTCGTTCAAGAACCAATGCTACAAGCCTATACCCGTTCCAAATGATTACCCTTTCTTGACACCCATATCTTCCGTTGAGTAATAGAAAATGTCTAAGTTTGGGGGGGGGGGGGAAGACAAGAAAGGAAACAAAGTGGTAAAAAGGTACAAAAGCAAAAGAAAAGGAAGGCAATGAAAAAGCAAGAAAAGAAAAAAAAAGAGACAAAAAGAAAGTCCAATGTGAACAAGAATAAAAAGAGATTCAAGGAAAAAAAGTGAAAAAGGTGTGAAAAAAAGTAGAAAAAGGAGAAATGTTTTAAATTGCATAAGAAAGAGAGACAATGTGTCTCTCTAACCCCTTGTAAAGAAGTGAAATAATCAAAATAGTCAACAGAGTTGTGCCAAAATGAATCAAAAGAAGTGCTTAAGGGAAGATTGATCCCACTTGAATAGAAACATGTACCACCCTTACCCAAAAGCATACACAATGACTCCACAAAAGCCCTATTTGATCTTGAGTTGAAGGGAGCCTACATTAGTGGATACTTACATAAGGGGCAAGCATATGGTACCTAGAGCCGGACTTGTGACCTTCTTTTTGAGAGAGACGAGTGAAATTCCATTAACCTTGATTTGTGTGTCAATACTTAAAAGGTGAGGTTCGCTTAGGGAGAGTTGAGGATGTGGGAGTTTGGGTTCCACAATCCAAAGTAATTGAGAGAAGTTCTTTGATGAAATTTATCAACTCTTGATGCTCTTGTGTCACACTTAATCCATGATTTTTCAAAGTTTAAATGTGTTAATGATGCATTCGTATTGAGGGCAATTATTAGCCCCAATTGATGCTTGTTGAGGTTACTTTAGGATAGCTCGAATTACTTGGATGTTCCTTTAAGGGATGGGTCTTATTTTGTTTGCTTGAGGACAAGCAAAGGTTTAAGTTTGGGGGAGTTGATAAGTTAGGATTTTAACGTGTTTTATGCCACTATTCACCTATGCTCTGAGTGTAATTAGCTAAAAAATAGTCCTAAAATGCTCACAGGTCGTGCTTGATTGTAGGTTTGAGCGACAAGGTGACGAAATGTCAAAGATCGGCTCAAAAAAGAGTGAAACTTGCTCAAGTATCAAAGACCAAGAAATCCAAGGGGAGAAGGCCTAGTGCGGACTGCGCTAAAGCGACTACGGCCGCACTAGAAGGTTCAATGAGTTGTCATATTCAAGCTGGAGGCAACGTGGGCAAAGAACAATTCTCGCGGTCTGCTGTCAGGCTCCTCGGTCATGCTACTCTTTTGTGCGATTCACGAAGCAGAAACTCAGAGAGCTCACAAATTGCCAATTCAAAGCAATACAGTCCGCGGTCGTACTTGTGCGGACCGTACCAACTCCCATCGCGTCCACGGTGCACTTCCACGCTATCCGAGGTCCCCAAATTTAGAGAAGCAAAAATGTGACGTCCAAGATCCAGTGCGGCCGCAGTCTATTTTGGCTCGCACTGACCCTACAAGGGTATTTTTGTCCAATTTTTCTAGCCTAGTATAAATAGAACATTTTGCCATTTCTAGGTCAAGTTGTATATTCAGAGACGCAGCTGAGCACCCGGGAACGGTATTGTAGCCATTTTTGGCATTTTTGGTCTTCATTAACAATAGATTACTGTAGTTTCTTCTTAGCAAATAATTAATATATTTAGTTCTTCAGCTATTTCTTCTGCTCCTTCTTTAGTTATGTGTAGCTAAACCCATTATCTAGGGTTGTGGCTCAACCCAAGTGTGGGCAATTTATGGGTGTTGCTATCTAGGGTTAGATTGATATTCTGTGATTGCTATTTAGGTTGATTTTATGTTTTTATTTGAGAATTGGTGGTTGCAAACACTGATTCAAGCTTAGTGGGTTTAAATCTGTTAGGACTTATGCCCGTCACTAGAGGGGAGGTGAATAGTGAGGCACGAGAATGTCGATAAATTTTGCGGAATTAAAATTGTAGGAGTAAAGTAGGTACAGTAATTAAAAGAGTAAGGAGAGGACACACCGAATTTATACTGGTTCACCACAACGTGTGGTTAGTCCAGTCTCCCGAGAGACTCTCTCGAGTTTACACTAACTCCGTTAAGTTTACCAGTGCCTAACAAACCGTTGCACTTGCTTGTAGATGTACGCTCTACAAGACTTCAACTTGCTCGAGGATACCTCACCTCAAGACTTCACCTTGCTCGTGGATACCGCACCTCAAGTCTTCACACACTAAGATTGAAGGTACTTAGCAAACCCAACGCTCAATGAGAATGTATGGTCTTCTCAAGAACCTTTCTCTTTTACAACAAGAACTCTCTAAGAAGAGTAGATAAAGAGATACAATATAAGCTATATGAACAACACAAAGTTGTCTCTCAAATGGCTCAACAAAAGCTCTAAATATGATGCATAAATGCTATCAATATGTTCAAGAATAATGAGAGATGTTGTTCATATAAAATCAGCTCCAAAGACCTCTATTTATAGGGTGTGGAGGTGATATAGCCGTTGCCCGACGTTTAAACAATAAATCTGATTTTCCAACAGAATAATAGATTATTGTATTTACATAATCGATTATGTGACTTTAACGTTCAAAAAACTAGTCGTTGGAAGGCAACGGATATGAGATAATCGATTATTGAAATATGATAATCGATTATCTTACTTCTCTGGAATTTCCAGCAAAGCTGGAATTTTCCCCAGAATAATCGATTATTACGATGAGCATAATCGATTATTTGGAGAATAATCGATTATTGCCTATTGCATAATCGATTATTGAGGCTCTCTGGAATTTCCAGCTTTGCTGGAAATTTCAGGATAATCGATTATCGGTTTGGATAATTGATTATCTGGCCATTTTATCCAGAAGTGAAAACTTACTTCAAAAACCATTTTGTTTAAAAAGAAAACGTTAAAATCATTTTTTTTGAAGTATATTAAAAATGTTTATGATATATATGATTTAATAAAATGATTTTATACATATTAATGATGACCTATGTTGAGCTAAAAGACGAGATAACTTAAACGTTGCTCTTACATTGGTTCTACCTAACGACCTACGTCTGGGGTCTTCAAAAGCTAGAACTCTTGAGCTCGTCTAGGCTTGTCTATGCAATCCCTTCATCAATATGCTTCTTGGCATTCAGTCTTTATTGTTTGATTCATCATCATTGATTCGTCAACCATCTTGATCGTTTGCTAATGCATCTTCACTGTTTGTCATATGTCATACACTAATATAGTTGTTGGACAATTGACTTCGTTGTTTGTCATTCATCAAAAACTGCACTTGGAAATCATGCTAATACAACCAAAGAACACATATCAATGATATCAATGATTTCCAACAAAATCTTCTTGAGAAAGAGAGTCTATGACCCCAAAATTGACCCAACAAGGAATTGGGATAGACCCATGAAAAATGGTAGTCCTAATTAACTGGTTAAATTTTGAGAGAGTAATCACCCTACGTGAACCCTAGTTGCTTGGTCTAATTGGCCTACCAATTAGTCTCGAGAGAGTTAATTGGGCAAGTTAACTCTCTCTACTGAGAGGTGTGAGCGTGGGTACAATTGTGCAACGGTTATAGCATAAGCCCCAAACAAGTCAATCTATCCTTAATAGTTTCCACCCATTAATTAACAACCTAGGAGATGCCACGACCCTAGTGCCTTTCTCCATATTAGATATAACTTAGCAATATTCTCTTAGAGTAATTTAGCTTTAATCCTTAGTTTTATACTAGTAGTTATAAAATCAAAAACCCAAAAATGTTTGAAGTGACATTAGGAGTAAAAACACACCTCTACGCTAGAAAGAAACTACATCTCCACTACTAGTTCCCTATGGAACTTTGATACTGACCACTATTCAGGTAAAACTATTGCGACCCGCTCTTCCTACCTTTGTGTAGCATTGGGTTTACAGCGATCATTGGGCACACGAGTTGAGTTGAGCATAAAATTTCATTCCCAGACGAACGGTCAGTTCGAGCAGACTATTCAGATTTCGGAGGATATGCTCCGAGCTTGTGTCATTGAATTTGGATGTTTGTGGGATCCGTTTTTGCATTTAGCGGAGTTTTCCTACAACAACAGCTACCAATCTAGTATTCAGATGGCTCCTTATGAGGTTTTATATGGTAGGCAGTGTCGATCTCCTTTTCGATTGTTTGAGCCGGGAGAGGCTCGATTTTTGGGAACGGATCTGGTTCAGGAGGCCTTGGACAAGGTCAGTATCATTTAGGATAGGCTTCGTACAACTCAGTCTAGGAAAAAGATTCATGCAGACCGCAAGGTTCGAGATGCGGCTTTTATGGTTGGTGAGCGAGTATTGCTACGAGTATCGCCTATGAAGGGCGTGATGAGATTTGGGAAGAAGGGCAAGCTTAGCCTTAGGTTCATTGGTCCATTTGAGATCCTTGATCGAGTGGGATATGTGGCTTATAGACTTGCATTGCCATCGTGCATCCACTGTTTCATATGTCCATGCTCTAGAAATATCACGACGATCATCCCACGCGTTTGATTTCAGCATAGTCCAGTCGGACAAGGACCAATCCTATGAGGAGGAGCTAGTGGCTATTCTAGACCGGCAGGTTTATTAGTTGAGGTTGAAGAGTTTTCCTTCTTTTCGTGCTCAGTGGGGAGGTCAGCCTCCTGGGGAAACGACATGGGACTTCGAGTCTGATATGCGGAGCTGTTATCCCCATCCTTTCCTCGACTAAGGTACTTACTTCTTCTATCTGTTCGAGGACGAACGGTTATTTTAGAGGTGAAGAATGTGATGACCCAAAAGGCCATCACTTGTTTTAAATTGAATTCTATACTTTCGAGGCCTTAGAAACCTCATTTAGAGTTGCCTTTATTTGCGTAAGTAGTCCGGGCGCGTAGCTAGAAATCTTAAATATGAAATTTTGTGAAAAATGTAAAGTTTTGATTTTAAAATGAATAAATTTGGCTTCGGTCAATATTTTAGGTAAACAGACCCGAACCCGTGATTTGACGGTCCCGAGGATCCATAGAAAAATATGGGACTTGGGCGTATGTCTGGAATCGAATCCTAAGGTCCCAAGACCGAGAAATGAATTTTTCTGAAAAATTATTTCCAGAAAATATAATTGAAAAAAAAAGCTTATTGAAAATCCATGGTATCAGGCCTATATTTTGCTTCTGATGCCCGGTATAGGTCTTATATATGGTTTAAGTCAATGTGTAAAGTTAAGTTGAAAACAGAGTCCATTTTACATGATTCGGACCTAAGTTGCTAAATTTGATACTTGATAAAGTTAAGAAAACTTCTTGATTTTTGAGGTTTGATTCATTGTTATTGTTGTTATTTTGGCGACTTCATTGCACAGATAAGTTCGTATGATGGTGTTGAGTTAGTATGTATATATGGTTAGGGGCCGTGAGGGCTCGGGTCTATTTCAGATGTATTTCGGGAAGTTTTTGACTTAGAAAATGTTGCAGGTTTTTTAGCTGTTGGGTTCCTGATGTGTTCTTCTTCGTGTTTGCTGGAGTACCTACGCGAACGCAAAGGGCAAATTTTGGTAGAGGAAAAATCCTTCTATGCGAACGTGTAGCTCAGGCCAGGAATGCGAAGCAATGGGGGTTATACCTTCGTGAATGTGTTCATGGCCACGTGAACACGAAGGCTAAATTGGGCCTGGTCAGGGAGAGGGGTAATTGCCCTACGCGAATGCGAGCCCTGTGTCCGAATGCGAGGGCTCGAGGGGCTAAAGCCTCATGAACGCGAGCCCTATGTCGCGAGCGTGAAGATCTGCAAAGCTTCACTCATCGTGTATCACGAACGCGATGAGTCTATCGTGAATGCGATGCACATTTTCACCCAGTTATTTTAAAGTCTCAAAGAAGAACCTGTTACAGGATTTAACAAAATTTCACAAAACCTCTTCTTCTCCAAAATTCTTAGGCGATCCTTGAAGCAATTCTTCACCATAATCTCTTGGGTTAGTAATCTTTATCTTATTTTATTCCATTTTCATCAACATCAATTGAATTTCTAGCCTAAAACATGCAATTAAGGGTATAAAATTAAGGATTTGGGTAGAGTTAGGGCTTTTTGATTATTCTTAGTTTATACCTCGTTTTGTTGTCGAATTTGAAAATAAATTATATATTCAGGCTCGTGGGTGAATGGGTGATTTGATTTTGGTCCGAACCTCGTGTTTTGACTAAGTGGGCCCGTGGTCGATTTTTGGGATTTTGGGAAGAATGATTTGAAAGTTATAATTGAATATTGGAAATGGATTGTTTAGCATTTATTGATGTTATTAAGTCAATTATGTATAGATTCGATTGGGTTGGAGCCAAATTTGAAAGGAAAAGCTGTGTTTGAGGTTTGAGTTGGCCGTGGAAATTCGAGGTAAGTGTTTGGTCTAACCTTAGCTTGAGGGATAGGAGTTGAGTCATATTTGCTATGTGATAATTTTTGAGTATGACATATAGGCATGGTGGCGAGTATCTATACGTTGGTCTCTAGTATAACTGTTAGCCTTTATGTTGTGAATATCTTGATTTTGTTGTATCTTTCATGCCTTGGTGATGATTTCTGCGTATTATGTAAAGCTTGTGAAAGAGATTATGACCTTTGAACTTTGAGGAGCATTGGCTCGAGTTGTATTACAAGTTGTGAAAGCATATGAGATTATAAAACCCTTTGGAGTATTGGCTCTAGTGGTAAAGTGAATTGTGAAGTAAAAGTGAAAGAAAGAGAAAGAGTTTTTAAATTGTTCCCTTGACGGGATGTTTATTGCTTTGCCGATTATATCCCTTGCCGGGATGCTGAGATTATTGATATTTTTCTATTCCCAGGATTTAACTGTTTAATTGTATTCCCTTACCGGGATTTCAATTATTATTTGTTTACTCTCTTACCCCTTTGTTTGTGATTGTTGTTTGCGTGAGGAAGAGCATTAAAGAACGACGGGTGATGTCGTGCATTGTTTTCTATTGTGAGGAAAGAGTGTAAAGCATGAAGGGTGATGCCATACCGTACGATGTACCATTCCATATCGGTTTTCATTGATTAAATGGTGATAAAAGGGAGTAAAAAAAACAAAAGGTGATGCCGTGCACATTGTTATTATATGATTGATTGGTGAGAATGAGAGTAAAAGCACGAAGGGTGATGCTGTGCACACTTTTATTATAGAATATTGTTTTGGTGAGGACGAGTAAAAGCACGAAGGGTGATGCCGTGCAAATCGTTTTATTTCTGAATCTTGTTCATATTCTAGTTGTGTTGTTTCTTTCCTTACTTGATGTTTTCTATTCGGAACTACTACCTCCCCCACAGCATGTTTCCCTCTCCCATATTGGCTGGTTATTTCCAGTATTTCTTTTTCATTGTATATATATATTTGAACTGCACATGTTTATTTGGTAGTATGGTCCTAGCCTCGTCAATACTTCGCCGAGGTTAGGCTAGACACTTACCAGCACATGGGGTCAGTTGTGCTAATACTATACTCTGCACTGTGTGCAAATACAAGAACAACTTTCGAACAGTAGTTGGAGGGCTTCCTTCAGTCCACCCGGAGACCCAAGGTAGACCTGCAGGCGTCCGCAGGCCCTGGCGTCTCCCTCTATCTCTAATTCTTATTTCCTCTAATTTTTATTCAGAGATAGTGTACTATTTATTCTTCAGACCCTGTATGTAGTAATCTTAGACAGTCTGTGATACTGTGACACCAGATTCTGAGTATTAAAGGATTTGAAAAGTTGTAATAGACGCTGCTTTTAGATATTTCATCGTTACATTCTGCTTAAGTATTTACGTTTTCGTTGTTTTCATGTTATCAGTGGTATTTGTTAAAAAGAAGTAATTTGTTAATGGACAAGTTAGTTAAGGTTTAACTTGCCTAGCTCGTAGGTGCCATCACGACTCTCGAGGGTGGGAAATCCGGGTCGTGACACCTTCCTTGTAAAGTTTCTCTAACTTCTAATATTGGTCATGTTGTTAATGGAAATGATTATTTGATAATTACATGCCATTGGATAGATGATAATTATTGTATGCAAAAATGTATTATCAATTTTAAATATGATGAAGATCAAAGTCATATTGTTGCATTTATAAGTACTACTATATATGAAGTTGTTAATTTTATAATCTCAAGCAAAAAGTATTGTGTATGTCTATTGTTAATGCTTTTAACAATAAAGCCGCAATTTTAATATTAAAACTGCATTAGCAACCACCACTTGATGAATATTTTCATGTTAGGTGTGCATGTCATGTTTATAATTTAATTTTTAAAAGTGAACTTGATTTATTTTCAAGTAAGATTACTCATGTTAGAAGAGCAGTTGGTATTATTCAAGGAAATAATAGACCAGCTAGAATAAAGAAATTTAAGTATACGTGTATCCAGTATAACCTTAAACCCAGATTCATGCCAGACGAAATTATTACTAGATGGAATTATACATATATATTTTTAAAATGCTACTACAAATATAGATTTTCAATAATTGAAGTTGCTAATGCGGATTGTACTAATCCAAACTGTATGTTAACTACTACTACTTAGGAGGCCATTAATGATATTGTTAAGTTTTTACATAAATCTTATATAGCTATTGTTGACTTTTCTGGAGCATATTACCCTACTGTTACTATGTGTTTAGTACATATATCTGAAATTTCTTTTCTACTATTTGAATTTAAGAAGAAAGAAAGATATATGGATGTTGTTGAAAACCGCAAGAAAAATTCAAAAATATTTCTTTTCAATTCCTCCGATTTACGTAATTAGTGTTATTTTAAATCCTTCTATTAAGATGTCTGATTGTTACCAATTATAAACTTATATGGAGATTGGACCAACTGAAACCCTAGATTTATATGCTTGTATGAACAAGCTAAATCAATCTTTACAATAATTATATAATTATTATGAAAATATAATTGATGATGCTACTCTTAATATAGGAAATGTTAATTCCACTATGCATAGTACCCCTTCTACTACTATGGATGATGAAGAAGGCCTTGATAGTTTTAATATTTTTCTATATTTTCTAACACTCAAACCAGTAGCAGAAACGTTGATGAACTTCAATTCTACCTATAGAAGCAAAAGAGCCTCGCACAAAGGAATTTTCACTGTTGGGATGGTGGTATGAGAATGGAAAGCAATTTCCTGTACTTTTCGATACGGCTCGGGACGTGTTAAATGTGTCAATTTCAACTGTTGTATTAGAGAGTGCATTTCGCCAACCAAGACAACAACTTGGAGACACCCGTCACTTATTAGGAAGCAATGCTTTGGAAGTTTTAGTATGTTTCAGAGATTGGATTAAATCGTAACTAAGAAATCAAGGACGTGAAGATGCTGATAGCCCAGAAGACGAGGAACTTGGAAATATATTAACACATGGTAGCCCATCCGAATTTAACACTTCGGAAGAAGGCCACTCAATTCATATTGATTATGACAAACTTACTAAGGCAATACAAACCCTTTGAATTTACTCTTTTTTGGTTAATTTACTTGTTGTTAAATGTAAACCTTTCAATTTGTAAGTTTGAATTTCGAAATAAATATAGCACTGGCCATTTATAAGTGCAATATTTTTCCATCTTCATTGTATTCTTTATATTTTTACTTTTTATTAATATAACTTACAAAAGTTATACAAAATACAAAAAAATTAAGAATTACACTAACCCGGCCCGACCCAGCCCAACCCATTGTACTCGTAACCTTTACGATTAAATTTTTATCCGGATGAACCCGAAACCGTTAAACATGTATGTACCGACCCGTAACCAGCCCGGACCATAACCCGTATGATTACTTTATTTCCCTACCCAGCCCGGCTCGGCCCACCCGTTAGACACCCATAGTTTCAACGCCTCAACTCTTTTAATCCACTATCTCCATACTTCGGTCCCAACAGCCCGTTCGAAACACTCAATCCACAAGAAAGTCTACCATAGACTCCACCTCCATCTCCAAGCGCACTAGACACGCAAACAAGGCAGGAATTAGAGAAGATTTTAGTGGAGTTTAGGGAGACAAGGACAAAGTTTTTTATGGCTAAAAGGAATCCAACTCTACAACCTAAAGAAACAGTACGAAAAAAAGTTCATCCTAAAGTGTCCTCCAGAAATGGTCTCATGCAGCCTAAACTTTCGAGTAACAACAAGTCGCAAGGCAGGGAAGTATTCAATGGTGATACTTTTGACACTTCGTCAAATTCCACCAATCATGGATCATCAATATCATACGACACTAAATATTGTCCATCCCATGATTCCAACTCCACCAGTCATAAGAACCATCTCTAATATTATGAATCTACTAATATGGAAATGTGGGGATCTCACAATCCGGAGTTTAGGCGCCATTTCAGATCCTTATTAGATATTATAGGCCAGTCCTAGCAATCCTTCTATAGACACACATGCAAGACCATGAAATGCTTTGTGACGAATTCAATTTCACTAACATAGCCCAGGTTTCCGCTAATGGACTCATAGGTGGTTTGGTTGCACTATCGAATGAAGCTCTAATTACTATGGAGGAACTGAGAATGTCTGAATAAGAAATCCACTACCTTGTCCAGGTATGTCCCATCAAACCTAAATGGCTTCTATCTACAATTTATGCTAGAAATTCTTACTAATTACGTAATATTCTTTAGAAAAAACTTAATAAATTTGGATGACAATTTTTATACTCCATGGCTAATAGGGAAGATTTTAATGACATATTATATTCACGAGAAAAATTTGGAGGGCTTCTTATTAGTGTTAACAGAGTAGACAGATTTGTAAATTGCATTAATTATTGCAAGTTAATTAACTTAGGCTTTAGAAGTAACCGTTTTACGTGGACAAATAAACGTAGAAATGATCATACAATTCTAGAAAGAATTGGTTGTATTTTCGCAAATTATGACTAGATAAATATGTAGCCCGGTGCTACAGTACAACATTTACCTCGAACATATTCTGACCATTGTCCGCTTCTAATAACATTAGAGGCCAACAAACATACTCTTAGTAAAAATTTTAGATTTGAAACTATGTGGGTGCCATACCCACAATTTCATCAATTGGTTCACCAAACATGGACTGATACACCACCGCTCATAGAAACCACTATAAAATTTCAGAAAATTGTCACAACATGGAAACAAACTATCTTTGAAAATAATTTTAATCGTAAAAGAAAAATGCTAGCAAGGCTAGCAGGAATACAATCTTCTATACATTACCCAATTAGTTATTTCTACAAAACTTAAAAGCACAACTGACTAATGAATTTAGTAATATTCTTAGAGTAGAGGAAGATTTTTGGAAATTAAGATCACGATTAACATGGCTAAATGAAGGGGATGACAACACAAAATTCTTTCATATGTCTACTTTACATAGACGTAGGACGGATAGGATAATTTTCCTAAAAGATTCAGTGGGTAATTGGAGTTATGACCAAAATAAAATTCAAGAACATATCCTAACTTACTACAAGAATCTTACATAATAAGAACAATCATTAATTATTAACATAGACGCAAACTCTAGTCTACTAAATTTTACAGACTTCCAAGTTTTAGATGAACCACTCAAGACAATGAAATCACTCAGGCTTTATACAGTTTAGTTCTTATAAAACTCCTGGTCCAGATGGACTCCATCTATTCTTTTATCAAAAATACTAGCTTGACGTAGGTAAAAAGGTAAAACAATTTTATCATGAAATTTTTAATACTATGATTATACCTCCAATACTAAATCAAACTTACATATGCCTTATACCAAAAGTGAGGCATGCCCAGAATATTAAACAATATCGTCCAATAAGTCTATGTAACACCACTTACAAGATTATAACAAAAACTATAGTCAACAGTCTTAAGCCTATTATCTTGACACTGATAGGATCAACATAAACTAGCTTTTAACATGGTAAAGGAGCTTATGATAATGCCATAATAGTATAAGAAGATTTAAATCACTTAACAAAAATAAAAGGAAAGACGAGTTCTATTCCTCTAAAATTAGATCTTAAAAAAGTCTTTGATTGACTAGAATGATCGTTTATTAGGAAAATACTTCTTTACTTTAATATCCCAACATCTATGATTAAGTTAATCATGTCTTGCGTTATTACTACTTCCATTTCTGTTCTCATTAATGGATCACGTGCTCCTTATTCAAATCTTCCAGAGGCATTCGCTAAGGTGATCCTTTGTCATCGTACTTATTTATAATGTGTATGAAAATATTTTCACGTTGCATTATCTTATCTATAGAATATCAACAATGGTAACCCATCAATATTGCAAAAACGGGACCAAAACTATCACATCTTTTCTTTGCGGATGATATCATACATTTTTAAAAAATAACTGCTATGCTATTATAAATATAAATTATTTCAGCAAACATTCAGGTCAAAGGATAAATATTAAGAATTCAAAATTATTTTTCTCAAAGAACTGTACAATAAAAGGTAGGAACTTTGTACTAGTATGCTTCCAAATCAAAGAAGGAACTATTTTTGGTAAGTACTTAGGATTCTTAAATTTCCAATCACGCCAAAAAAGACTGGCTTCCAATTCCTATTACATTATTTAAATTTAGACTAGCACGATGGAAAATCAATTTTCTAATTATGGCATGATGGTTGCTCTAGTCAAATCAACTCCCAACAACTTGCCAAATCATTTCATGTAATATATTCACATTCCAACAAGCATCCTTAATTAAGATGGAACAGTACCAATGTAATTTTCTATGGGAATAATCACAACAAGGAAAAAACTACATCTTTAAAAATGGAGGAAAATTACTACACCTCGAGAAATATGAGGCTTAGGAATTCAATGTCTTCGCTGGAAGAACAATGCATTACTTGTAAATCTAACATGGAAAGTTTTTCATTCACCCCAAAATCTTTGGGCTAAGATATTAATTAATAAATTCCTACACTTGTCATCATCTATAAATCACTCCACAACTTGGTGTAACATACTAAAAGGTTGGCAATACTGTCAACTAGGATTACAATGGCAAATAAGAAGAGGTGCACCCATTAATTTGTGGGATGACGCATGGATAAAGGATGGGATTACTATTCGTTCACTAATAAACAGGCCATTACCTTTGACACATCAAAAAACAAAAATTGATTCTATCTATATTTCTAATTCTTGAAACCAGTTGCCTTTTGAACTTACGTATGACATATAAAATCTTATAAGGACTCTTTACATCTCCACTTATAATAAAAAAGCTGGTAGTATTTACTGGGCTTTAACGATAAATGAAAAATTTACGGTTAAATCAATGTACAAGCCTTGGAAAATCAAGCCACGGATGACCACAATACAATGTGTAAATTCAAATGGATATTGAACCTATACATCCCAAAATTAAATATTTTATATGGTTACTTAACCATTATAGACTGCCAACATTTCAATTTCAACAATAAATTAGCATTATAACTAATGTGGAATATGCATATTGCCATGAAGCACTTAAATCATCTGTTTCTAACTTGTGTTAATGCGAAAAATTATTGGAATGAACTGAGAATGGGAAGACATATAAATAGTTTACTTAATTTAACTACACCACAAGAATGGCTACTTCCTTTAATTAACTACAAGGACCATAAATTACCATACAATATTAATACATATACTTATTAACATGTCACGACCTCGGTTAGCTCTCCATGAACATGTCATGGTGGCACCTAGTCTCTACGACTAGGTAAGTCTAACAATGCAAAAAATAACTAACATTCAAAAATAATAATCAAACTGAACAACTGGAAGAAAACAGTATATAAGATGCCGCTCGGCATGCACAACTCAATATCACCGAAACCTACAATATTATTCCAAAACCCGAAAATTCACGGAAACACAATCTGAAAGAAATGTAGTACAATGCGCTAACTCCAAAATGTCTGCGGCAATGGTATGAATGAAGAGCTAACACTACAAGATAGAATAAAGAAGGAGAATCTTCGGCCTGCGGACATGACAGATATACCTCTAAGTCTCCAAAATGCTCCCTGCCTCAAGGATGGTAAGCTTGTGCAAAGGTACCTGGATTCTGCACATGAAAAATATGCACATAAAGGGCATGAGTACACCACAGCGGTACTCAGTAAGTGTCAAGCCTAACCTCGATCGGGTAGTAACGAGGAAGGTCAGGGCCCTACTGAGGTTAAACATAATATAAAGTTTTAACACTGTGAAATAGACAAACAACAATGAAATGAGACAGGTTATACAAGGCAACAACAATTATACAAAAGAACAAGGTAAACCTGAAAATTAGAATAACTCAATACCAATAGTAACAACGAGGATCTCCCAGGATACCGTCCTGTAGTCCCTTATATTAATTGTCAGCGGATCTCACAGGATACTGTCCCGTAGTCAGATTACTAATGCGCGAGGATCTACTAAAATTCTGATGTGTAGTCCCAAAAGTAAATATGCAGGGGGGATCTACCAGGAATCTAACCCATAATCCCAAAGTAAATGTGCAGAGAGATCTACCACGAATCTAACCTGTAGTCCCAAAGTAAATAGAAGAGGGGGAGCTACCGGAATCCCACATCCGTAGTCCCGATATAAATACGCAACAACAGTAAGAAGATATTCACAAATGGGATTTTATATCAGGCAACAAGTAATTTCTAGCCTAACATGCTTCACGTAGTGCAATCAAGGCAAATTAAACAAATAGTAAATTCAAGTCAACTAAACATGCTCTTATGACTAACAACAGGTTAAGTTTGCAAATACAATAAAGCGTGAAAGGAAACATGCTAAGGAATACTTTAAGAAAAACCGAATTCTCAATAACTTTCACGAGTACGCGCTCATCACCTCACGCACAGGGCAATTTAGTTATCAAATATACCAATCCTAAGGGGAAGGTCCCTCGCACAAGGTTAGACAAGTCACTTACCTCGAACCAGATCAAAATCAACTGGAAACCACGTGTTTGCCACGAGTATTCGACTCCAAATGACCTAAATCTATTCAATTCAATGACATATTGTAAATAACATCCCAAAAAAATAAATTTACGATTTAATTTAAAGCTAAGATGCGAAATTAGGTAAAATGATCAAAATGCCCCTTAGGCCAACATCTCGGAATTGGGTAAAATTTATATTTTTAGAAACCTCGCACTCTCACGAGTCTATGCATAACAGGAACACCAAAATCGGGTCCAATTGGCCCCTCAAATCCTCAATTAAAGGTCTCTTAAACTCAAGCCTTAATTACCCCTTTTTCCCAAATTTCTCACCTCTAGTTAGGGCTTTAATCATATAAAAACGAGTTATGAAGTCAAAAAATTTTATCTCCAAGAAATTCCCCTTGAATTGTTCTTCCGTCCACTTCAAAAGCTACAAAATCACCTAAAAATGGGGGAAACTAGGCTAGAATTCACGAAATAACTCCTTTTAAACATTCTGCCCAGGTTTTTAAATTCCTTCATCACAAACGCGGTCAAGGCCTCGCATTCGTGAAGCACAAAAAGTCGTTGACCAAAAATCCTTTTATGCAAACATGACATGACTCTTGCGAACGCATAGCTTCCACTGACCAGCCCTATGCGAACGCGTCACCCATCTCGCGAACGGGAAGGGCTATCCCTCCTCGAACCCAACTAACCATATCTCTCTACGCGGATGCGATTCCATTTCCGCGAACGTGATGCTCAACATCACTACCTCTTCACGAATGCATAGGCCACCTCACGAATGCATAGGAAAAATTTCCATCCATCCCCGCCGACTCTTCGCGAATGCAGTGATTCGCTCGCAAATGCAAAGGGTAAAACCCCTCTGCAATATCTGAGCAAAATCTGCAATATCTTAACAACATGAAATGATCCGTTGAGCATCCAAATTACACCCGAGGCCCTTGGGACCTCAATCAAAAGCACTAACCCATATTAAAACCTTATTCAAACTTGCACCAATCCTTAAAACACCTAAAACAACATCGAAAACTCAAATAAATCAAGGTTTTAAGTCTAAGAACTCTAATTTTCCTCAAAATATACTTTTGATAAAAAACCTAACCAAACCACGTCCCAATGACCTGAAATTTTACACACACATCCCAAATAACATGACGGAAACTTTTGGATCTCCATTCCGACCCTCGAATCAAAATCTCACTATCGGACCGAAAACTTCAAAAATTCAAACGTCAACATTTCAAGCCAAAATTAGCTACGGACCTCCAAAACACATTCTGAACATGCTCCCAACCCCAAAATCACCTAACGAAGCTAACGAAACCATCGAATTTCCATTTCGAGGCCGTCTTCACACTGTTACGACTATGAATAACTTTCCAACATTTATGCTCTCATTTAGAGACTAAAAGTCCCAAAACTCTCTGAAACTCAAAACCAAATGTCTCGGCAAACCAAGATAACAAAAACAAGCTTGGGGAAGCAGTTAATAGGGGATCGAGGCGTTAAATTCTTAAGACGACCGGCCGAGTCTTCACATCCTCCTACACATAAACATTCATTCGTCCTCGAATGATCATAGAGACATACTTGAAGTAGTAAAAATATGAGGGTAACGGTTGCGCATATCCTGCTCGGTCTCCTAGGTCGCCTCCTCGACCGGCTGAACCCACCACTGAACCATTTCTAAAGAAATGTTCTTTGACCTCAACTTTCTGACCTGCTTTTCCAATATAGTAACTGGCTCCTCGACATAAGACAGATCCTTGTCCCACTGGACTGAGCTGAAATCTAACACGTGAGACGCATCACTATGGTACCTCCTGATAAGTTAGTATTTTACCAACTTTTCTTGTCTTTTAACCTATACTTTTGCTATGTTTGAGTGATAAAATTGTGCATTTGATGCCATTTACTTCTATTTTATAGGTTGCATGTGATTTAGAAGTAATGGTGAAGAAACCAAGTAAAACTAAGTCAAAAAGGAGCTAAAATAGAAAAACAAAGTCTGCCCAGTTATTACACTATGCGATTGCAAGGAATTGGATGTGATCGCATAAGTCAACAAAAGTAAAGCACTGCGAATGCGGGTGAAAAGGTGCGAACGCAAAAAAAACCTGGTTAGTGGATGGTCAACAGACCTATGCGAACGTAGAAGGACATATGCGATCGCATAACTGGGGAGAAATCATTCTCTACGATCGCGGTTCCGCTAATGCGAAAGTACAGTGTATTTTCTAGGCAGTTCCATGAAAAAATGGAATTTTACGTTTGTAATCCCCAAACCATTTTTATACACGACCAAACAGATATCTTTGGCAGATCTTTGGCTTAATTTTTCAGTTGCATAGACTAGAGAAGAACAAATTTGAAGCTAGGGTTTTGCACAACACACTTTGGTCTTGAAGATTTGAAGCATGTGGTTAAGATTTTGCTTACCCATTTATGTTTATGTCTTCATTTCCTTGCTTTAAATTGTATATCTAAGTGTGTAGTATTTTATTCAACACTTGAATCTTGTTTATGGAAATATTCATGTTTAAAGTGCGGATTAAATCCCTTATTGTGCTTATGTATTGAATGATTTTTATTCTTATATGAAGTGAGATATTTTTATTTTAATTATTCTTGTTCTTAATGTTTCCAACAAGATTAGCTAACCCTAGGACTCGCCCATTAACTCCAAATTAATATTGGAAAAGATAATTTGGGGTTGGGAAAGATTAATTAACAAGAACTTTAGGTGTTAACCCTCATTTTATAGATTCTACCTGGGATAGGATAGAACTACTTGTAGCCATATCCGGTGTGCTTAATCGTTTAATTGTTTTAGGGGTAATTCAATTAGGAAGTTTTGTTAGTCTTTGGATGAAAGCTAATTAAGAATTATTATCCATGGCTAATTAACATAAACTAGCTCATATTTGTAAAATCATGAAAT
Source organism: Nicotiana benthamiana (assembly GCA_034376525.1). Classification (NCBI taxonomy): domain Eukaryota; kingdom Viridiplantae; phylum Streptophyta; class Magnoliopsida; order Solanales; family Solanaceae; genus Nicotiana; species Nicotiana benthamiana. The sequence continues at coordinate 4,444 of JAXGFW010000083.1, read as the reverse complement.
ACATTGGATTGTTACTTGAGTGTAATTTCCGATTCATTCATACATGTAACCATTGATCATTTTACTTATTTTCTAGGTTAGTTTACATTTCCGCATTTAAATATAAACATTTTCAAAACCAAATTCATTGTGTTTGGCATTGTGCGATAAGCGATAATTTTCTTACATTTCTAATCGCCTACACATTGTTCCCTATGGGATTCGACCCTGACTCATAGTTGGGTAAATTATATTGCTTATGACCATTTTGATTTACCTTTTAGTAGTGGATTTGGACGTCATGAAAATTGGTGCCGTTGCCGGGGAACAATTTAATGTAATTTATGTTGTTTGAGAAATAAGCGTAAGTGCTTTGGTCCAAACTTGTGAATATTTTTGTAATTAAATTTCTTAACTTGGTCTAATTTTTCTTGTTCGTTTCTTGTTTATTTTCTTAATTTTAAAAAATGGCATCATATAATAAAAATTGGTCGGATGGTAGGTCTTCATACTTTAATGACCCTTGTCCATATTATAGAGGACCACAATCGTGGTAAAATTATTTAAATTCTCCCATGGGTGGATTGTGCACACAATCTCAAACCATGAGTGGAGTATTTGTGATAAGTGTGATTTTCAAAATGTTCATTGGGATGATTGTGCTTATTTGTCCTTCCCTTTCCCAAGCCCCTGCTATGATGATTCTACTTTTTGTGATGAAAACTATAGGCTATGGAAATGGAAGAAGTTGAGCATGGCCGAAATGGAGAGTTCAAGATCATGTTAGAATGCCTACTTGAAGGAGGAAACAAAGAAAAAAGTACATTGGGAGAGATTTTGGAGAATAGTCTCCAAAATGACTTGGCACTTGAAAGGTTGCACTCATAAATGGGGGAAATGCTTGAAGCTTTGGAGGTCCAGAAATCCTCGAAAGTTGATGATAGCCAAGAATTTTCCTTAGATGTGAAAGCCAAAAATCCTTCCTTGGCACTTGATCAAAACCAAGAAGAGCTCTCAAATGCTCAAGATGAGAAGTTGATGCTCATGCTGGAGACCATTCTTGAAAATGAGGAGAAGCATAATTTTTTACTCGAGAACATGAAACAAGGCTTGGCTCACAATCATGAACATATCCTCACTTTGGAGGATCAAATGCAAAATTGGTTGAGGCCCACTATGCCCACCAACTTGAGAGTGTGGAAGAAATCCAAGAAGAGTCCAATTCTGAGGAAGAAAGTGAGCTTTACTTTGTGGATTCACGAATTGAACATCTGCCAACCAAATTCATAAGTGTTAGTGATGCTAAGAAAAATATGGAATTAGAGTCAACCGAGGTAAATGTAAATTTGGTTGGGATTGACTCTGGTCCGGGGGAAGAAGAGGATGTCAAAATCCGAAAAACAATTACAAAGTGAAGGTTTGAAGTCACATTCCAAGTATTTTTCAACATTGGAATTGTTTGGTTATATGGAAATTGAAATACATGATCCAATGAGGGATTGCGAGGAGGAAAGGCAACAACCATACATTTTACAGTTTGAGCAAACAAGAAAACAAAATGACATTCATCACATAAAATCCAAGAAGTGCAAAATGAAGAATTTAAGGATTGGCTTGATCATCAATCTACCACCCCCCATCGCTCGTGGTCACAAGCTTGATTCCAAGCTAGGTGCCCAGTTCATATCATCCAAATGGCGAGAAAAGTGGTAAAGTTGACTTGCGTCGTGCCACGACATTAAATATGACGGTTGGTGGGAGGCAACCTATTGTTTTTCAAATTTTTAGTCATTTTTGAAATTTAATCTTTAGAATAGCTTAAGATATTATTTGTAACTAATCTGCCAAGTTTCACATTTTTGGAGTTGATTTGAGTAGGTCGGAGTGGTCCGGAGAGCCAAAACCAGTAGCTGGTGCAAAATTGCAATGCAGCACACTGTTGCACTATGCGATCGCATTTCAACAGGTCGCAGACCCCCAAGACGATCGCATTTGTGACAAGGCAATCGCAACCTTTCAGGTATTTTTACACAATGCAATCGCAATAGAAACCTCGCGATCGCATAGTGTCAGGTATGTTAAAATACAAAAAAGACTACTGGGAACAAAAATTACCCCTCTTTGCTAATACAACAGTCCCATCTACTCCTTAAACCCCCAAAATTCAAATCAGCTAAAATCTTCAAAACTTTAGCAATGTTCCATCTCCACTCTCAAGGTATGTAATTTCTTCGCTCTCCTCTCAAATATTTCTTCTCTTTCTTGGTGTGAATAATGGAAGAACATCCATGTTTGGTGCCTAGGGTTTAGATTTTTTTTCATGGTCTTAAATGTCAAATGTGTGTGTGAAATTCGTTGTGCTTGCTAAGTGAGGTTGGTTGAGTGTGAGTGTTGGTTTGTAAAGAAAAAAAATTGGGCAAGGTTTGATTTTAAATGGTCTGAAATTGAACAAAGTAAAGAGGGCACCCCAACTATTTGAAGAAATGCCCGAAAAAATTTCAATTGGGCGACGCAGAGGACCTTATGCGATCGCGTTGACTGCTCCATGATCGCATAGGTCTGAATAGTGCACTGTGGAAAATTGCCTTATACGATCGCATTGGATGCTACGCGGTCGCATAGCAGTAATTCTGAGAACAAAATTTTGCACTATGTGATCGCAAGTCTTTCTGTGCGATCGCGCAACGTCAGCTTTAGCAGTCAAAACAGTAGCTTTGCAGAATTTTACCCTGATGCTATCTGCTCTTTTTCTTTGGCCTAAATGCATAATAACAGTGCATAACGTACTCGTTGATTTGTTTAACATTCGGTCTCGATATACCGGTACTTTGTGCATAAAATGGCACTGGGAAATGTTCAAAATGTGCAAGAATATGTTCCCCCGGATATGGAAGAAGAGTACTTTGATGCGACGAGATTCTTGTGTTGAAACACGTTCTCAAGGCACTATACTAAAACGTGTGTTCATATTTGTAAGTTTTGATGAATGACAAACTATGCGCAATGGACATATGACGAGGTCCAAGCACAAGCGCGCAATTGATATATAACGAGATTCAAGCACAAGACCAAGATCAAGCAAAGATATAAAGTTATACATGAGTCGTTCTTTAATTGTGATCTTGATCCAATAACTTGACTCAAGACTTGGCTTCTCTCGTAAAAACATTTTTATCAAATCATGCATATTTAATTTAAAGCAAAATGATTTTAAATCATGCATATTTACTTTAGTCAAAATGATTTTTAAACATGCCTCTAAAATCTGGACTAAGATAATCGATTATGTACTTATGATAATCGATTATGTTAAGTCAGCTGCATGACAATCTATTGTGAACTTATGACAATCGATTGTGTTAAGGCAGTGTGCATCAGATTTTTCAAATCTGCATGACAATCTATTGTGAACCCTTTGACAATCGATTGTGTTGAGACAGTGTACATCAAAGTTTTTCAAAGCTACAAAATAATCGATTGTGAACTTATGACAATCGATTGTGTTGAGGCAGTGTACATCAAAGTTTTTCAAAGCTACAAAATAATCGATTGTGAACTTATGAAAATCGATTGTGTTGAGGCAGTGTCTATCAGACATTTTCAAAGTCATAAAATAATCGATTGTGTACCTTTGACAATCGAGTGCATTGAGGCAGTGTCTAATTGATTTTTCAAAGACTGATATATAATCGATTGTGTAATTGACCGTTGCCAAAATATTTTCAAACACCGTCAGGTAATTGATTATAGGTTTCTAATAATCGATTGTTTTAAATAAAATTTGAAAAAGATTTTTTGAACATTGCCAAGTAATCGATTTGATTTCTGACAATCGATTGTTTTAAATAAAATTCGGAAATGATTTTTTGAACGTTGCCAAGTAATCGATTGTAGATTTCTGACAATCGATTGTTTTAAGTAAAATCTGGAAATGATTTTTTGAACGTTGCCAGTAGTCGATTATTGATCTTAGATAATGGATTGTCAAGCGTAAAATCTGGGAATGATATTTGGAACGATTGGCAAACAATCGATTGTGGCTTTTTGACAATCGATTGTCACTGAGTAAAATCAGCAATTCTTAATTGGCAATTAGGCAACGGTAATGCATGGTTTTGCAACTATAAATACAGCTTCAAATCAGTCTTCTATACACAACAACTGATCATATTATTGCTATAGCTTGCATACTCTATTGTTCATCACTTTCTATTCATTACATAAGTTTTGAGAGCCAAAATTCTTGACGAAAGTTGTTGCGTTCTTGAGCGTATCTGTTTACTCAGATCTACTCTATTAAGAGGGTCTTGTTTAAGTGAGTGCTAAGTGTTTTATACACTTGAAGGGAAGTGTTAGTCCCCTGTATTGTAAGAAGGAACTTGTGTTTCCTTTGGTTGAAGTCTTGGAGTGTTGTATCTTCAAGCAAAGGTTGTTGAGGCTTGTGTCCTCAGTTTGTAAAGGTTTG
>JAXGFW010000082.1:0-126870 GCA_034376525.1 Nicotiana benthamiana | reverse complement strand
CCACACCCTGCCATGTCCTGACGCGTCCTGACACGTACCATGGCCCTATCCTGCCATGTCCTGCGACATCTTGACTCGTGCTATGGCCACGCCGTGCCATGTCTTGACGCGTCCATACACGTGCCATGGCCTTATCCTGCCATGTCCTGACGCATCCTGCGACGTCCCGACTCGTGCCATGGCCACGCCCTGCCCTGTCCTGCAACGTCCCAACTCGTGCCATGGGCACGCCCTGCCATGTCCTGACGTGTCCTCACACGTGCCATGGCAATGTCCTTCCATGTCGTGCGACGTCCTAACTTGTGCCATGACCACGCCCTGCCACGTCCTGACGCGTGCCATGGCAATGTCCTGCGACGTCCAGACACGTACCATGGCCATATCCTGGAATGTCTTGCGACGTCTTGACTCGTGCCATGGCCATGCCCTGCCATGTCATGACGCGTCCTGACACGTGCCCTGGCAATGTCCTGACAAGTTCTGCGAGGTCCCGGCCTCGTGCCATGGCCACGCCCTGCCATGTCTTGCGACTTCCCGACTCGTGCCATGGCCACGCCCTGCCACGTCCTGACGCGTCCTGACACGTACCATGGCCATATCCTGCCATGTCCTGCAACGTCCTAACTTGTGCCATAACCACGCCTTGCCACGTCCTGCGACATCTTGACTTGTGCCATGGCCACACCCTGCCACGTCCTGACGCGTGCCAGTCCAGACGCCTCCTGACACGTACCATGGCCATATCCTGCCATGTCCTGCGACGTCTTGACTCGTGGCATGGCCACGCCCTGCCATGTCATGATGCGTCCTGACACGTACCATGGCCATACCCTGCCATGTCCTGCGACGACTAGACTCGTGGCATGGCCACACCCTGCCATGTCCTGACGCGTCCTGACACGTCCCATGGCCCTATCCTGCCATGTCCTGCGACATCTTGACTCGTGCTATGGGCACGCCGTGCCATGTCTTGACGCGTCCTTACATGTGCCATGGCCTTATCCTGCCATGTCCTGACGCATCCTGCGACGTCCCGACTCGTGCCATGCCACGCCCTGCCTTGTCCTGCAACGTCCCAACTCGTGCCATGGGCACGCCCTGCCATGTCCTAACGCGTCCTCACACGTGCCATGGCAATGTCCTTCCATGTCGTGCGACGTCCTAACTTGTGCCATGACCACGCCCTGCCACGTCCTGACGCGTGCCATGGCCATGTCCTGCGACGTCCAGACACGTACCATGGCCATATCCTGGAATGTCTTGCGACGTCTTGACTCGTGCCATGGCCATGCCCTGCCATGTCATGACGCGTCCTAACACGTGCCCTGGCAATGTCCTGACACGTTCTGCGAGGTCCCGGCCTCGTGCCATGGCCACGCCCTGCCATGTCTTGCGACTTCCCGACTTGTGCCATGGCCACGCCCTGCCACGTCCTGACGCGTCCTGACACGTACCATGGCCATATCCTGCCATGTCCTGCAACGTCCTAACTTGTGCCATAACCACGCCTTGCCACGTCCAGCGACATCTTGACTCGTGCCATGGCCACACCCTGCCACGTCCTGACGCGTGCCAGTCCAGACGCCTTCTGACACGTACCATGGCCATATCCTGCCATGTCCTGCGACGTCTTGACTCGTGGCATGGCCACGCCCTGCCATGTCATGATGCGTCCTGACATGTACCATGGCCATGTCCTGCCATGTCCTGCGACGACTAGACTCGTGGCATGGCCACACCCTGCCATGTCTTGACGCGTCCTGACACGTACCATGGCCCTATCCTGCCATGTCCTGCGACATCTTGACTCGTGCTATGTCCACGCCGTGCCATGTCCTGACGCGTCCTGACACGTGCCATGGCCTTATCCTGCCATGTCCTGCAACATCTTAACTCGTGCTATGGCCACTCCCTTCCACGTCCTGACGCGACCTGACTCTTACCATGGCAATATCCTGCCATGACATGCAACGCCCTAACTTGTGCCATGACCACGCACTGCCACGTCCTCCGACATCCTGACTCGTGCCATGGCCAGACCCTGCCACGTCCTGACGCGTGCCATGGCCATGTCCTGACGCGTCCTCACATGTACCATGGCCATATCCTGCCATGTCCTGCGACGTCTTGACTCGTGGCATGGCCACGCCCTGCCACGTTCTGACGCGTCCTGACACGTACCATGGCCATATCCTACCATGTCCTGCAACATATTGACTCGTACTATGGCCACGTCCTGCCATGTCCTAACGCGTCCTGACCCGTGCCATGGCCATGTCCTGATGCGTCCCTACACGTGCCATGGCCACGCCTTTCCATGTCCTGACGCGTCCGGACACGTGCTATGGCCATGTCCTTATGCGTCCTGACACGTACCATGGCCATATCCTGATGCGTCCTGATACATGCCATGGCCATGTCCTGACGCATCCTGCAACGTCCCGACTCATGCCCTGACCACGCCCTGCCATGTCCTGCAACATCCAGACTCGTGCCATGGCCACGCCCTGCCATGTCCAGACGCATTCAGACACGTGCCATGGCCATGTCCTGCCATGTCGTGCGACGTCCTAACTTGTGCCATGACCACGCCTTGCCACGTCCTGACGCGTGCCATGGCCATGTCCTGCGACGTCCTGACTTGTGCCATGGCCAAACCCTACCACGTCCTGACGCGTGCCATGGCCATGTCCTGACGCGTCCAGACACGTACCATGGCCATATCCTGCAATGTCTTGCGACGTCTTGACTTGTGCCATGGCCATGACCTGCCATGTCATGACGCGTCATGACACGTGCCCTGGCAATGTTCTGACACGTCTTGCGAGGTCCCGGCCTCATGCCATGGCCACGCCCTGCCATGTCTTGCGACTTCCCAACTCGTGCCATGGCCACGCCCTGCCACGTCCTGACGCGTCCTGACACGTACCATGGCCATATCCTGCCATGTCCTGCAACGTCCTAACTTGTGCCATGACCACGCCCTGCCACGTCCTGCGATGTCTTGACTCGTGCCATGGCCACACCCTGCCACGTCCTGACGCGTGCCAGTCCTGACGCCTCCTGACACGTACCATGGCCACATCCTGCCATGTCCTGCGACGTCTTAACTCGTGGCATGGCCACGCCCTGCCATGTCATGATGCGTCCTGACACGTACCATGGCCATACCCTGCCATGTCCTGCGACGACTAGACTCGTGGCATGGCCACACCCTGCCATGTCCTGACGCGTCCTGACACGTCCCATGGCCCTATCCTGCCATGTCCTGCGACATCTTGACTCGTGCTATGGGCACGCCGTGCCATGTCTTGACGCGTCCTTACATGTGCCATGGCCTTATCCTGCCATGTCCTGACGCATCCTGCGACGTCCCGACTCGTGTCATGCCACGCCCTGCCTTGTCCTGCAACGTCCCAACTCGTGCCATGGGCACGCCCTGCCATGTCCTAACGCGTCCTCACACGTGCCATGGAAATGTCCTTCCATGTCGTGCGACGTCCTAACTTGTGCCATGACCACGCCCTGCCACGTCCTGACGCGTGCCATGGCCATGTCCTGCGACGTCCAGACACGTACCATGGCCATATCCTGGAATGTCTTGCGACGTCTTGACTCGTGCCATGGCCATGCCCTGCCATGTCATGACGCGTCCTAACACGTGCCCTGGCAATGTCCTGACACGTTCTGCGAGGTCCCGGCCTCGTGCCATGGCCACGCCCTGCCATGTCTTGCGACTTCCCGACTTGTGCCATGGCCACGCCCTGCCACGTCCTGACGCGTCCTGACACGTACCATGGCCATATCCTGCCATGTCCTGCAACGTCCTAACTTGTGCCATAACCACGCCTTGCCACGTCCAGCGACATCTTGACTCGTGCCATGGCCACACCCTGCCACGTCCTGACGCGTGCCAGTCCAGACGCCTTCTGACACGTACCATGGCCATATCCTGCCATGTCCTGCGACGTCTTGACTCGTGGCATGGCCACGCCCTGCCATGTCATGATGCGTCCTGACATGTACCATGGCCATGTCCTGCCATGTCCTGCGACGACTAGACTCGTGGCATGGCCACACCCTGCCATGTCTTGACGCGTCCTGACACGTACCATGGCCCTATCCTGCCATGTCCTGCGACATCTTGACTCGTGCTATGTCCACGCCGTGCCATGTCCTGACGCGTCCTGACACGTGCCATGGCCTTATCCTGCCATGTCCTGCAACATCTTAACTCGTGCTATGGCCACTCCCTTCCACGTCCTGACGCGACCTGACTCTTACCATGGCAATATCCTGCCATGACATGCAACGCCCTAACTTGTGCCATGACCACGCACTGCCACGTCCTCCGACATCCTGACTCGTGCCATGGCCAGACCCTGCCACGTCCTGACGCGTGCCATGGCCATGTCCTGACGCGTCCTCACATGTACCATGGCCATATCCTGCCATGTCCTGCGACGTCTTGACTCGTGGCATGGCCACGCCCTGCCACGTTCTGACGCGTCCTGACACGTACCATGGCCATATCCTACCATGTCCTGCAACATATTGACTCGTACTATGGCCACGTCCTGCCATGTCCTAACGCGTCCTGACCCGTGCCATGGCCATGTCCTGATGCGTCCCTACACGTGCCATGGCCACGCCTTTCCATGTCCTGACGCGTCCGGACACGTGCTATGGCCATGTCCTTATGCGTCCTGACACGTACCATGGCCATATCCTGATGCGTCCTGATACATGCCATGGCCATGTCCTGACGCATCCTGCAACGTCCCGACTCATGCCCTGACCACGCCCTGCCATGTCCTGCAACATCCAGACTCGTGCCATGGCCACGCCCTGCCATGTCCAGACGCATTCAGACACGTGCCATGGCCATGTCCTGCCATGTCGTGCGACGTCCTAACTTGTGCCATGACCACGCCTTGCCACGTCCTGACGCGTGCCATGGCCATGTCCTGCGACGTCCTGACTTGTGCCATGGCCAAACCCTACCACGTCCTGACGCGTGCCATGGCCATGTCCTGACGCGTCCAGACACGTACCATGGCCATATCCTGCAATGTCTTGCGACGTCTTGACTTGTGCCATGGCCATGACCTGCCATGTCATGACGCGTCATGACACGTGCCCTGGCAATGTTCTGACACGTCTTGCGAGGTCCCGGCCTCATGCCATGGCCACGCCCTGCCATGTCTTGCGACTTCCCAACTCGTGCCATGGCCACGCCCTGCCACGTCCTGACGCGTCCTGACACGTACCATGGCCATATCCTGCCATGTCCTGCAACGTCCTAACTTGTGCCATGACCACGCCCTGCCACGTCCTGCGATGTCTTGACTCGTGCCATGGCCACACCCTGCCACGTCCTGACGCGTGCCAGTCCTGACGCCTCCTGACACGTACCATGGCCACATCCTGCCATGTCCTGCGACGTCTTAACTCGTGGCATGGCCACGCCCTGCCATGTCATGACGCATCTGACATGTACCATGGCCATATCATGCCATGTCCTGCGACGTCTAGACTCGTGGCATGGCCACGCCCTGCCATGTCCTGACGCGTCCTGACACGTACCATGGCCCTATCCTGTCGTGTCCTGCGACATCTTAACTCGTGCTATGGCCACGCCATGCCATGTCCTGACGCGTCCTGACACGTCCTGACACGTGCCATGGCCTTATCCTGCCATGTCCTGCGACATCTTGACTCATGCTATGGCCACTCCCTTCCACGTCGTGACGCGTCCTGACTCTTACCATGGCCATATCCTGCCATGACATGCAACACCCTAACTTGTGCCATGACCACGCCCTGCCACGTCCTCGGACATCCTGACTCGTGCCATGGCCGCACCCTGCCACGTCCTGACGCGTCCTCACACGTACCATGGCCATATCCTGCCATATCATGCGACGTCTCTACTAGTGGCATGGCCACGCCCTGCCATGTTCTGACACGTCCTGACACGTACCATGGCCATATCCAACCATGTCCTGCGACATATTGACTCGTACTATGGCCACGCCCTGCCATGTCCTGACGCGTCCTGACACGTGCCATGGCCATGTCCTTACACGTCCTGCGAGGTCCGGACTCGTGCCATGGCCATGTCCTGATTCGTCCCTACACGTGCCATGGCCACGCCCTTCCATGTATTAACGCGTCCGGACACGTGCTATGGCCATGTCCTTATGCGTCCTGACACGTGCCATGTCCATATCCTGATGCGTCCTGACACGTGCCATGGCCATGTCCTGACGCATCCTGCGCGTCCCGACTCGTGCCATGGCCACGCCCTACCATGTCCTGCAACATCCCGACTCGTGCCATGGCCACGCCCTGCCATGTCTTGACGCGTCCTGACACGTGCCATGGCCATGTCATTCCATGTCGTGCGACGTCCTAACTTGTGCCATGACCACGCCATGCCACGTTCTGACGCGTGCCATGGCCATGTCCTGCGACGTCCTGACTCGTGCCATGGCCAAACCCTACCACGTCCTGACGCGTGCCATGGCCATGTCCTGACGCGTCCAGGCACGTACCATGGCCATATCCTATAATGTCTTGTGACGTCTTGACTCGTGCCATGGCCATGCCCTGCCATGTCATGTCGCGTCCTGACACGTGCCCTGGCAATGTCCTGACACGTCCTGCGAGGTCCCGGCCTCGTGCCATGGCCACGCCCTGCCATGTCTTGCGACTTCCCACTCGTGCCATGGCCATATCCTGATGCGTCCTGACACGTGCCATGGCCATGTCCTGATGCGTCCCTACACGTGCCATGGCCACGCCCTTCCATGTCCTGATGCGTCCGGACACGTGCTATGGCCATGTCCTTATGCGTCCTGACACGTGCCATGGCCATATCCTGATGCGTCCTTGTTAAAAAATACGCTTAACGCTAGAGGGGGGGTGAATAGTATTATTATAAAATTTAGCGTAAACTTGCGGAAATTAAAATTTGCAGGAAATAAATAAGTGCGTTAAATAAACAAAAAGGAAAGAACACACCGATATATTCTGGTTCACCACAACGTGGCTAGTCCAGTCCCCGAGAGACTCTCTCGAGATTTTCCACTAACTTGTTAAGCTTACGGGTGCTCAACAAACCTTTACAACGTAAGGACACAAGCCTTAACACCTTTGCTCGGAGATACAACACTCCAAGACTTCAACCAAGGAAACACAAGTTCCTTACAACAAGAGAATCACAATTCTCTTACAAGTGTATAAACACTAAACACTCAAACAAAATACTCCTTTATGAGTAGGTATGAGTAAAAGAAGTAAGCTCTAGATCACAACAACTTTGGACTAGAATATGGCTCTCAAAAGCTTTATGAAATTGAATATAAAATGATAAACAAAAGTATGCAAGCTTATAGCAATGTAATGATCAGTTGTAGTATGTTGTTGTTGTTTAAAACACTGAAATGAAGCTGTATTTATAGTTGAAAAACTTGGCATTACCGTTGCCTAATTGCCAATTAAGAGTTGCTGATTTTACTCACTGACAATCGATTGTCAAACCCCAACAATCGATTGTCTGCCAGTCAGATCAAAATTCAATCCCAGATTTTACGCATGATAATCGATTACTTACAATCCATAATCGATTACTGGCAACGTTCAAAAAATCCTCTCCAGATTTTAGCACAAACAATCGATTGTCCAGAATCAACAATCGATTACTCAGCAACGTTCAAAAAATCTTTTTCGGATTTTAATCAAAACAATCGATTATACCAAATCAATAATCGATTACCCAACAACGTTCAAAAAATCTTTTCCGGATTTTAATCACAACAATCGATTATTACAGAATCAATAATCGATTACCTGACGGTATTTGAAAACTTTACGAAAACGGTCAGCTTCACAATCGATTGCACAAAGCCAACAATCGATTACTTATCAGTTTTTGAAAAACATTTTAGACACTGCCTCTTGACAATCGATTGTTATATACTCACAATCGATTATTTAATAGTTTTGAAAAAGTCTGGAAGTCACTGCCTCAACACAATCGATTGTCATAAGTTCACAATCAACTATTTTGTGACTTTGAAAAATCTGAAGGACACTGTCTCTTCACAATCGATTGTCATTAGCTTCACAATCGATTATTCTGAGTTTTGAAAAACTTTGGACACTGCCTCATCACAACCGATTGTCATAAGGTTCACAATCGATTGTCATGCAGGTTTGAGAAATCCTGATCTTCACTGCCTTAACACAATCGATTGTCAATAGTTCACAATCGATTGTCATGCAGTCTTGGCTTAAAACAATCGATTATCATAAGTACATAATCGATTATCTTAGTCCAGATTTTTAAGGCATGTCTAAAAATTATTTTGACTACTGTAAATATGCATGATTTAAAATCATTTGACGTTAAATTAAATATGCATGATTTTGGAAAATAGTTTTATGAGAGAAGCCATGTTACGAGTCAAGTTGTAGGATCAAGATCACAAATAAGAATGACTCAATTAAACTTATAAAACTTTGTCTTGAGCTTGAATCTCGTTGTATATCAATTGTGCGCTTGTTTCTTGAACTTCGTCATATATCAATTTTCGCTTCGTTTTTCATTCATCAAAACCTACACAAAAGAACACACGTTTTAGTATATTGCATTGAGAACATGTTTCCAACAATTTCCCCCTTTTTGATACTGGCAAACATTAAGCGGGATATGCAAGAAAAGCAATTTATATTGATGATTCAAGACAAGTATATACATGCAACAAGTATGCAATTTGTTCCCCCTCAATATGTGAATTCCCCCTCAATTTAAGCTTATAAATATTGAGTGCATACCCGTTATCTTCCCCCTTTTGCCATTAGCAAAAAATAATAATAAGATGCCAAATATGAAATAAACCTTGTTTATTTATTGGAAAGAAATTACAGCAACAGGGAAGACAATACAACATATAAAAACAAACTTAAAAAACTACAATTATTCATTCATCATTTTCTGCCTCATCATCCGGCTCTGCTTCAAGAAAGTTCATAATGAGGAGAGCATAAGGAAGAGGCCTATCATCTATGATAGCGTCACGCATGTGAATTTTGATAAGCCGACACCAATTGATGTTAGCTCCGGTTATTATGGCATGCAAGAGCTTAGTGTCCTCTTGAGAAAAGGTAGTATGGTTATGCTTACGAGGCTTGAGGACTCGGGTGATGAAATAGAAAATCAACCGATAATTGGGATCCATTCCCGTAATTGTATGACGATGGGAAGAAAGATTTGGATCATAAGAAGTAAGACCGATTTGGTGTAAGAGGACTGTTTCATCAAAAAGGGCTCCGGCCTCTCCGGTGTACCGAAAAATGTCTTCACCATTATGAGGAAGACGGGCAATGGTATGAAGATTTTCATCGGAAAGAAGAATTTGAACACCATTAATGTTGGTGACAAGCTCACCATCATCATCCTCATGGAGGTTGGAATAAAATGCTTGAACCAATGTAGTATTGATGTAAGGATGGGTAAGGAGTAAAAAGTCAAGAAGTTGAGAATTTTTGAGCATATTTGCAGCAGACCCAAATGATTCAAGATACTTGTGGGTTGAAAAGCGGGGTGGAAGGATGTCCCGCTTTTCAAATTTGGTTAAGAATCGAGTAAGCTCGATGTCGGAATTAAAATATAGAACGGAACCATCTTGATAGGGATAGTTCGGACGAGGAGGGGCAACAGAGGAGGATGCGCCGTGCCTAGCAGAACGGGAACGTTTTGAGTGACGGCCCGACATTTTTAATGGAAGCTGCTGGATTTTGCAAAGGATTAAAGAGAATTTGATATTTTGAAAGCTACAATTGATGCTTGAGTGAATGCATATGAACATATATGAAGCCTATTTATAGAGGGGAGAGTGGCTTATCATTTATGGAAGAAATCTGCTGAGAATTTAAAGCCAAATCAGTCAGAAATGGTAAAATTCACTGACCGTTAGACAATCGATTGTTGAGGTGCAATAATCGATTGTTGAAGAGTTATGACCTGACTTGAAGCTGACAGAAATCGATTGAGGAGCCAAACGGTAACAAGAGTTTAAATTTCTGACATGAAATAATCGATTGTCAAAATATGGTAATCGATTGTTATGTTATAGTGAGCACAGAAATTTTCTGATTTGAAAAATAATCGATTATATTTTGAAACAATCGATTGTTTTGGAAAAGCCTTGATGAATGATTGAGACGGAAATCGATTTTGCAGTTTAAAGAATCAATTATTTAACGAAACTGCATAATAAATATGAACCATAAACAATCGATTAGTGATACTGCTAATCGATTTTCAGCACAGTAAAATAATCGATTATTTGCTTGGAACAATCGATTGTTCTGTGCCAAAACTTCATAATTCCCCCTATCTTTTAGGGCGATACCTGCAAAATAGAATTAAACGTCTCCGACGCTCAAGTCAGTAATTTGTAAAGAAGTAATAACTCAAACTAGTGTTGCCAAGTGAGAACGTGAGCTCTTAAGAAGTGTGTCCAAAAGTGTTCTTAAGAGAGTTTCGGGTACTTACCTTTCCTCCGACGTTGCCAATTACCTGTTCAAGAGGGTGATCTTTGATCGTCCTCCACTCATTTGGCACATTTGTTTCTTTTTCCAATTGTGGCGCTTCTTCCGTTGGTTGTTCCTCAGTTTCATCTTTATTTTCCTTGGGTGGTTCCTTTTGTATTTTGTCTTTCAAGCTATCTAAGATACCTGCAAGATCAAAACCGGAATCCTTTCTCGCCAAGCGAGCATTATTTTCGAAAAATACAACATGAGGGGATTCCTCCACAATTTGGGTTCTTTTATTAAAGACCCTTTATGCTTTACTACGTGAGGAATATCCAATGAAAATACCTTCATCCGACTTAGCATCAAATTTTACCCAATTGGTCTTTGACATTGTTATGAACAAAACATTTGCAACCAAAAACTCTAAAATGGGAAATATTTGGTTTTCTTCCCTTATAAAGTTCATAGGGGGTTTTCATGAGTATCGGCCGAATTACTACTCTATTTAGAACATAGCAAGCGGTACTCACGGCGTCCGCCCAAAAATGTTTGGGTATCTTAGCTTCGTCGAGCATGGTTCTAGCCATCTCTTCGAGACACCTATT
The DNA here is from genome assembly GCA_034376525.1 of Nicotiana benthamiana. Classification (NCBI taxonomy): domain Eukaryota; kingdom Viridiplantae; phylum Streptophyta; class Magnoliopsida; order Solanales; family Solanaceae; genus Nicotiana; species Nicotiana benthamiana. Next base: position 115,720 of record JAXGFW010000082.1, on the reverse strand, counting down.
TTTCCTTTCCACCACCCCATTTTGTTGTGGTGTACGTGGAGCGGAAAAGCTATGCTCGATTCCGAGTTCATCACAAAGGTCCGCAAAGAGATTGTGATCAAACTCTCCCCCATGATCACTTCTAATTGAAGTGATGGTTGTTTCTTTCTAATTTTGAACACGCTTAAGAAAATATTTAAAATTTTGAAAAGCATCACTTTTATTGGCAAGAAATAAAGTCCAAGTAAATCTCGAGTAATCATCAACAATCACAAAAGCATATTTATTTCTTCCTAGACTTTCAATGCGAGAAGGACCAAAAAATCCATATGAAGTAATTGCAATGGTCTAGAAGTTGAAACACTATTTTTAGATTTGAAAGATACTTTTGTTTGCTTCCCCTTTTGACACGAGTCACAAATAGAGTCATTTTCAAATTTTAAATCGGGAAGACCAACAACTAAGTTTTGAGAAATCAATTTGTTCAAAAGATGCATATTGATATGTGCTACTCTACGATGCCATAGCCAAGTATCATCCTCTTTACTCATAAGACAATCAACATATTCGGGTGAGGAATTAGCAAGATCAACCATATAAATATTATCAACTCTAAAACCACGAAGTATGATTTTGAAATCACTACGTCTAAATACTAAGCATTCATCCGAATCAAATAAAGCAAGATTTCCCTTGTCACACAATTGGCTTATGCTCAAGAGATTATGCTTTAATCCTTTAACAAGTAATATATGCTTAATAGAGGAATTTTCATCCTTACCGACCGAGCCGATGCCGATGATCTTTCCTTTATTGTTATCACCGAAGATAACACTTCCTCCTTCTTTGTGCTCTAATTGAAGGAATTTGGATTCATCTCCCGTCATATGCTTGGAGCATCCACTATCAAAGTACCATAGTACACTTGATCCCTTCAAGCACACCTACAAAACAAATTAATGTTCTTTAGGTACCCATGCCATCTTGGGCCCTTGGGGGTTAGGCATATTATAATGATTCAATTGAGTAATATGTCTATGACGTGTAAAGCAGGCAGGCGCAATATGACCAATACGTCTACAATAATGACAAGTCACATTTGGGTTATGCATCCTTCTAGGTTCATAGTAACTAGACGGATGAAAATTTCTTACTCTATTTTGAACACTATGACTATTTCGCATTTCATGAGAATTATTTCTCCTACTATGAGCTCCAGGATGGGCAGCATTTCTAGAGTGATTGTTTCTCGGCTGAAGACCATTTCTAGGTCTTCTCAAAGGTTCAACATTTGGCCTAAAATATGCATCATTTCTAGGGTAACTATTTCTAGGTGGTAAGTCATTTCTAGGTCTCCTAAAATGTTCAACATTTTGTCTAGCATGCATATTGGTTCTAGGGTTGCTATTTCTAGGATAAGCATTTGTTTTATTAGTCCTAGGTTGAGCCTTAGGTGGTTGGGGTTTGGCTTCAACCTTTTCTTTAACCTCATTCTTAAATCCTATGCCATGCTTGGTTGATTTCAAATTAACAAGGACCTCATTCAAATTCTTGTGGGAAGAATAAAACTTATCTAAGGTACCTTTGAGTCTATCTACCTCATTTTTGAGATGCAAGCAAGAAGAACAATTTTTTGTAGAACTTTCGGGCTTATCGGCGCTTCTTTTTCCAAAAAACTTGTTTTCCTCTTTCAGCTTTTCATTTTCTAAAACCAGTTTTTCTAAATCCTTTTCTTTCAAAGAATGCTGTTTTTGAAAATCCTTTTCTTTTAATGAAGCATTTTCTTTTATGCCCTTAACAGTTTTTGAAGCCTTAATAAACTCAGCATATAATTTCATCAAAAGCAGTTCGCATTTCTTCAAGAGTAAAGAAGTTTTTAGACGAAATTTGACATACCTCATCTTTGTTGTCTTCATGTGCCATAAGGCAAAGATTTGCTGCTTCGTCTTCTTCTCCTTCGCTTGACTCATCTCCGGAGTCGTCTCCCCAAGAAATGTATGCACTTTGCTTTTTAAAAGGTTTCTTCTCCTTTTTGATGTTTGGGCAATTTGATTTGATGTGCCCGGTTTCACAACATTCATAGCACTTGATTTGTTCGCCTTGCTTTTTGCCCTTGTGTTCATACTCCTTGCGCATGAACTTTTGAAATCTTTTGATAACGAGTCCAAACTTGTTGTCTCCTTCCTCATCAATTTGTGGTTGGCTTGTGCTCGCCTTTAGAGCTATTCTTTGCCTCCTTTGATCATCAACAAAAGGGTTAAGAATAGTAGATTCATAGGTTTTAAGGTTACCTCTTAGTGCGTCGATGGTGACATTTGAAACGCCAATGGATTCTTGAATTGCATCGGCCTTTGATCTCCATGCCGGTGTGAGACTTCTAAGAATTTTTCGCACGAGCTCTCTATCCATGAATGTTTTCTTGAGAGCATGTAGGTCATTTACGATTATTGAAAATCGCTCAAACATTTCGTCCACCTTTTCACCTTCCTTCATGTGAAATAATTCATAAGAATGGGTTAGGAAATCAATTTTTTCTTCCCTTACCTGGTCCGTACCTTCGTACGTAACTTCTAGTTTGTCCCACATCTCCTTTGCCGTTGTGCAACACGATATTTTCCTGTAATCGTCAGCATTAACAGCACAATATAATAAATTAATTGCTTTAGCATTATTTTGAACCTTTCGGATGTCATCCGCGTCATACTCATCCTCAGACTTGGGAACCCATTCGTGAAAGCTGTTGGATTGAACGAAGATTTTCATCCTCTCTTTCCAGTACGTGTAATTTGTACCGTTGAATAGAGGTGGTCGTGTGGAGCACTGTCCTTCATCAATTCCTCCAAAAGAATCACGAGTAGAAGTCATGGATGGTTCTCTCAAACTGTTAAGTTTTCAGAGAGTTGGGCTCTGATACCAATTGTTAGAAAATACGCTTAACGCTAGAGGGGGGTGAATAGCGTTATAATAAAATTTAGCGTAAACTTGCGGAAATTAAAATTTGCAGGAAATAAATAAGTGCGTTAAATAAACAAAAAGGAAAGAACGCACCGATATATTCTGGTTCACCACAACACGTGGTTAGTCCAGCCCCCGAGAGACTCTCTCGAGATTTTCCACTAACTTGTTAAACTTACAGGTGCTCAACAAACCTTTACAACGTAAGGACACAAGCCTTAACACCTTTGCTCGGAGATACAACACTCCAAGACTTCAACCAAGGAAACACAAGTTCCTTACAACAAGAGAATCACAATTCTCTTACAAGTGTATAAAACACTAAACACTCAAAAAAAATACTCCTTTATGAGTAGGTATGAGTAAAAGAAGTAAACTCTAGATCACAACAACTTTGGACAAGAATATGGCTCTTAAAAGCTTTATAAAATTGAATATAAAATGATAAACAAAAGTATGCAAGCTTATAGCAATGTAATGATCAGTTGTAGTATGTTGTTGTTGTTTAAAACACTGAAATGAAGCTGTATTTATTGTTGAAAAACTTGGCATTACCGTTGCCTAATTGCCAATTAAGAGTTGCTGATTTTACTCACTGACAATCGATTGTCAAACCCCAACAATCGATTGTCTGCCAGTCAGATCAAAATTCAATCCCAGATTTTACGCATGATAATCGATTACTTACAATCCATAATCGATTACTGGCAACGTTCAAAAAATCCTCTCCAGATTTTAGCACAAACAATCGATTGTCCAGAATCAACAATCGATTATTCAGCAACGTTCAAAAAATCTTTTTCGGATTTTAATCAAAACAATCGATTATACCAAATCAATAATCGATTACCCAACAACGTTCAAAAAATCTTTTCCGGATTTTAATCACAACAATCGATTATTACAGAATCAATAATCGATTACCTGACGGTATTTGAAAACTTTACGACAACGGTCAGCTTCACAATCGATTGCACAAAGTCAACAATCGATTACTTATCAGTTTTTGAAAAACATTTTAGACACTGCCTCTTGACAATCGATTGTTATATACTCACAATCGATTATTTAATAGTTTTGAAAAAGTCTGGAAGTCACTGCCTCAACATAATCGATTGTCATAAGTTCACAATCGATTATTTTGTGGCTTTGAAAAATCTGAAGGACACTGTCTCTTCACAATCGATTGTCATTAGCTTCACAATCGATTATTCTGAGTTTTGAAAAACTTTGATGGACACTGCCTCATCAAAATCGATTGTCATAAGGTTCACAATCGATTGTCATGCATGTTTGAGAAAACCTGATGTTCACTGCCTTAACACAATCGATTTTCTAATGTTCACAATCGATTGTCATGCAGTCTTGGCTTAAAACAATCGATTATCATAAGTACATAATCGATTATCTTAGTCCAGATTTTTAAGGCATGTCTAAAAATTATTTTGACTACTGTAAATATGCATGATTTAAAATCATTTGACGTTAAATTAAATATGCATGATTTTGGAAAATAGTTTTATGAGAGAAGCCATGTTACGAGTCAAGTTGTAGGATCAAGATCACAAATAAGAATGACTCAATAAAACTTATAAAACTTTGTCTTGAGCTTGAATCTCGTTTTATATCAGTTGTGCGCTTGTTTCTTGAACTTCGTCATATATCAATTTTCGCTTCGTTTGTCATTCATAAAAACCTACACAAAAGAACACACGTTTTAGTATATTGCATCGAGAACGTGTTTCCAACAGTCCTGACACGTGCCATGGCCATGTCCTGACGCATCCTGCGACGTCCCGACTCGTGCCATGGCCACGCCCTGCCATGTCCTGCAACGTCCCGACTCGTGCCATGGCCACGCCCTGCCATGTCCTGACGCGTGCCATGGCCATGTCCTGACGCGTCCTAACACGTACCATGGCCATATCCTGCCATGTCCTGCGACGTCTTGACTCGTGGCATGGCCACGCCCTGCCATGTCCTGACGCGTCCTGACACGTACCATGGCCATATCCTGCCATGTCCTGCGACGTCTAGACTCGTGCCATGGCCACGCCCTGCCATGTCCTGACGCGTCCTGACACGTACCATGGCCTTATCCTGCCATGTCCTGCGACATCTTGACTCGTGCTATGGCCACGCCCTGCCATGTCCTGACGCGTCCTGACACGTGCCATGGCCATGTCTTGACACATCCTGCGTGGTCCCGACTCATGCCATGGCCACGCCCTGCCATGTCCTGCGACGTCCTGACTCGTGCCATGGCCACGCCCTGCCATGTCTTGACGCGTCCTGACGCGTGCCATGGCCATGTCCTGACACGTCCTGCGACGTCCCGACTCGTGCCATGGCCACGCCCTGCCATGTCCTTCAACGTCCCGACTCGTGCCATGGCCACGCCCTGCTATGTCCTGATGCGTCTTGACAAGTGCCATGGCCATGTCCTGATGCGTCCCTACACGTGCCATGGCCACGCCTTGCCATGTCCTGCGACGTCCCGACTCGTGCCATGGCCACGTCCTTCCATGTCCTGACGCGTCCGGACACGTGCTATGGCCATGTCCTTATGCGTCCTGACACGTGCCATGGCCATATCCTGATGCATCCCATGGCCATGTCCTGACGCATCTTGACACGTACCATGGCCACGTCCTGACGCGTCCTGACACGTACCATAGCCATATCCTGCCATGTCCTGCGACGTCCTGACTCGTGCCATGACCACGACCTGCCACGTCCTGACGCTTGCCATGGCCATGTCCTGCGACGTCCTGACTCGTGCCATAGCCACGCCCTGCCACGTCCTGACGCGTGCCATGGCCATGTCTTGACACGTACCATGGCCATATCCTGCCATGTCCTGCGACGTCCTGACTCGTGCCATGGTCACGCCCTGCCATGTCCTGACGCGTCATGACACGTGCCATGGCCATGTCCTGACACGTCGTGCAACGTCCCGACTCGTGCCATGGCCACGCCCTGCCATGTCTTGTGACGTCCCGACTCGTGCCATGGCCATGCCCTGCCATGTCCTGATGCGTCCTGACACGTGCCATGGCCATGTCCTGAAACGTCCTGCGACGTCCCGACTCGTGCCATGGCCACGCCCTGCCATGTCCTGCGACGTCCCGACTCGTGCCATGGCCACGCCCTGCCATGTCCTGACGCGTCTTGACAAGTGCCATGGCCATGTCTTGATGCGTCCTGACACGTGCCATGGCCACGCCCTGCCATGTCCTGCGACGTCCTGACTCGTGCCATGGCCACGCCCTTCCATGTCCTGACGCGTCCGGACACGTGCTATGGCCATGTCCTTATGCGTCCTGACATGTGCCATGGCCATATCTTGATGCGTCCTGACACGTGCCATGGCCATGTCCTGACGCATCCTGCGACGTCCCGACTCGTGCCATGGCCACGCCCTGCCATGTCCTGCGACGTCCCGACTCGTGCCATGGCCACGCCCTGCCATGTCCTGCCGCGTCCTGACACGTGCCATGGCCATGTCCTGCGACGTCCTAACTTGTGCCATGACCACGCCTTGCCACGTCCTGACGCGTGCCATGGCCATGTCCTGCGATGTCCTGACTCGTGTCATGGCCACACACTGCCACGTCCTGACGCATGCCATGGCCATGTCCTGACGCGTCCAGACACGTACCATTGCCTTATCCTGCCATGTCTTGCGACGTCTTGACTCGTGGCATGGCCACACCCTGCCATGTCCTGACGCGTTCTGACGCGTGCCATGGCCATGTCCTGACGCGTCCTGACACGTACCATGGCCATATCCTGCCATGTCCTGCGACGTCTTGACTCGTGGCATGGCCACGCCCTGCCATGTCCTGACACGTACCATGGCCATATCCTGCCATGTCCTGCAACGTCCTAACTTGTGCCATGACCACGCCCTGCCACGTCGTGATGCGTGCCATGGCCATGTCCTGCGATGTCCTGACTCGTGCCATGGCCACACCTTGCCACGTCCTGACGCGTGCCATGGCCATGTCCTGACGCGTCCTGACACGTACCATGGCCATATCCCGCGATGTCCTGCGACGTCTTGACTCGTGGCATGGCCACGCCCTGCCATGTCCTGACGCGTCCTGACACGTGCCATGGCCATGTCCTGACACGTCCTTCGAGGTCCCGACTGTGCCATGGCCACGCCCTGCCATGTCCTGCGACGTCCCGACTCGTGACATGGCCACGCCCTGCCATGTCTTGACGCGTCCTGACACGTGCCATGGCCATGTCCTGATACGTCCTGCGACGTCGTGACTCGTGCCATAGCCACGCCCTGCCATGTCCTGCAACGTTCCGGTTCGTGCCATGGCCAGCCCTGCCATATCCTGACGTGTCTTGACAAGTGCCATGGCCATGTCTTGATGCGTCCCTACACATGCCATGGCCACGCCCTGCCATGTCCAACGACGTCCCGACTCGTGCCATGGCGACGCCTTTCCATGTCCTGATGCATCCGGACACGTGCTATGGCCATGTCTTTATGCATCCTAACACGTGCCGTGGCCATATCCTGATGCGTCCTGACACGTGCCATGGCCATGTCCTGACGCATCCTGCGACGTCCCTACTCAGGCCAGGGCCACGCCCTGCCATGTCCTGCGACGTCCCGACTCATGCTATGGCCATTCCCTGCCATGTCCTATCGCGTCTTGACAAGTGCCATGGCCATGTCCTGATGCGTCCTGACACGTGCCATGGCCACGCCCTGCCGTGTCCTGCGACGTCTCGACTCGTGCCATGGCCACGCCCTTCCATGTCTTGACGCGTACGGACACGTGCTATGGCCATGTCCTGACGCGTCTTGACAAGTGCCATGGCCATGTCCTGATGCGTCCTGACACATGCCATGGCCACGCCCTACCATGTCCTGCGACGTCCCGACTCGTGCCATGGCCACGCCCTGCAATGTCCTGCTGCGTCCTAAAACGTGCCATGGCCATGTCCTACGACGTCCTAACTTGTGCCATGACCACTCCCTCCCACGTCCTGACGCGTGCCATGGCCATGTCCTGCGACGTTTTGACTCGTGACGTGGCAACACCCTGCCACGTCCTGACACGTGCCATGGCCATGTCCTGACGCGTCCACACACGTACCATCGCCATATCCTGCCATGTCTTGCGACGTCTTGACTCGTGCCATGGCCACGCCTTGCCATGTCCTGACGCGTCCTGACACGTGCCATGGCCATGTCCTGACACATCCTGCGAGGTCCCGACTCGTGCCATCGCCACGCCCTGCCATGTCCTGCGATGTCCCGACTCGTGCCATGGCTACGCCCTGCCACGTCCTGACGCGCCCTGACACGTACCATGGCCATATTCTGCCATGTCTGCAACGTCCTAACTTGTGCCATGACCATGCCCTGCCACGTCATGACCCGTGCCATGGCCATGTCCAGCGACGTCCTGACTCGTGCCATGGCTACACCATGTCACGTCCTGACGCGTGCCATGGCCATGTCCTGACACTTCCTGACACGTACCATGGCAATATCCTGCCATGTCCTGCGATGTCTTGACTCGTGGGATGGCCACGCCCTGCCATGTCCCGACGTGTCCTGACACGTACCATGGCCATATCATGCCATGTCGTGCGTCATCTTGACTCGTTCTATGGCCTCGCACTTCCATGTCCTGACACGTGCCATGGCCATGTCTTTACACGTCCTGCGAGGTCCCGACTCGTGTAATGGCCACGCCCTGCAATGTCCTGCGACGTCCCGACTCGTGCCATGGCCTTGCCCTGCCATGTCATGCCGCGTCCTGACATGTGCCATGGCCATGTCCTGACACGTCCTGCGACGTCCTGACTCGTGCAATGGCCATGTGATGCCGTATCCTGACATGTGCCATGGCCATGTCGTGACCATGGCACGAGTCAGGACGTCGCAGGACATGGCAGGATATGGCCATGGTACGTGTCAGGACGCGTGAGGACATGGCCTTGGCACGCGTCAGGACGTGGTAGGGCGTGGCTATGGCACGGGTTAGGACGTCGTTGGACATGGCCATGGCACGCGTCAGGACGTGGTAGGGCATGGTCATGGGAAGATTCAAGACGTCGCAGGACATGGCATGATATGGCTATGGTACGTGTCAGGACGCGTCAGGTCGTGGCCATGGTACGTGTCAAGATGCGTCAGGACATGGCCATGGGACGCATCAGGATATGCCCATGGCACGTGTTAGGATGCATATGGACATGGCCATAGCAGGTGTTCGGACGCATTAGGACATGGAAGTACGTGGCCATGGCACGAGTCGGGACATCCCAGGACATGGCACGGCTTGGCCATGGCACGTGTAGGGACGCATTAGGACATTGCCACGCGTTAGGACATAGCAGGGCGTGGCCATGGCACGAGTTGGGATGTCGCAGGACATGGCAGGGCGTGGCCATGGCACGAGTCGGGATGTCACAGGACCTGTCAGGACATGGCCATGGCACGTGTCAGGACGCGTCAAGACATGCTAGGGCGTGGCCATGGCATGAGTCGGGACCTCACAGGACGTGTCAGGACATGGCCATGGCACGTGTCAGGACGCGTCAGGACATGGCAGGGCATGGCTATAGCACGAGTAAAGATATCGAAGGACATGGCAGGATATGGCCATGGTACGTGTCAGGACGCGTCAGGACATGGCAGGGTGTGGCCATGCCACGAGTCAAGACATCGCAGGACATGGCAGGATATGGCCATGGTACGTGTCAGGACACGTCAGGACATGGCAGGGCGTGGCCATGGCACAAGTCAAGACGTCGCAGGACATGGTAGGATATGGCCATGGTACGTGTCAGGACGCGTCAGGACATGGCCATGGCACGCGTCAGGACGTGGCAGGGTGTGGCCATGGCATGAGTCAGGACGTCGCAGGACATGGCCATGGCACGCGTCAGGACGTGGCATGGCGTGGTCATGGCACAAGTTAGGACGTTGCAGGACATGGCAGGATATGGCCATGGTATGTGTCAGGACGCGTCATGACGTAACAGGGCGTGGCCATGGCACGAGTTGGGACGTCTCAAGACATGGAAGGGCATGGCCATGGCACGAGTCGGGACGACGCGGGACGTGTCAAGAAATGGCCATGGCATGTGTCAGGACGCGTCATGACATGGCAGGGCGTGGCCATGGCACGAGTCAAGACGTTGCAAGACATTGCAGGATATGGCCATCGTACGTGTCTGGACACGTCAGGACATGGCCATGGCACGCGTCAGGACGTTGCAGGGTGTGGCCAAGGCACGAGTCAGGACGTCGCAGGACATGGCCATGGCACGTGTCAGGACGTGGTACGGCGTGGTCATGTCACAAGTTAGGATGTCGCAGGACATGGCAAGGGCACAAGTCAGGACGCGTTAGGACATGGCAGGGCGTGGCCATGGCATGAGTCAAGATGTCGCAGGACATGGCAGGCGTGGCCATGGCACGAGTCGGGACGTCGCAGGATGCGTCAGGACATGGCCATGGCACGTGTCAGGACGCATCAGGATATGGCCATGGCACGTGTCAGGACGCATATGGACATGACCATAGCACGTGTCCGGACGCGTCAGGACATGGAAGGGTGTGTCCATGGCACGAGTCGGGACGTCACAGGACATGGCAGGGCGTGGCCATGGCACGAGTCGGGACGCCGCAGGACGTTTCTGGACATGGCCACGGCACGTGTCAGGACGCATCAGGACATGGCAGGGCGTGTCCATGGAACGAGTCGGGACGTCACAAGACATGGCAGGGCGTGGCCATGGCCTGAGTCGGGACGTTGCACGATGTGTCAGGACATGGCCATGGCACGTGTCATGATGCGTCAGGACATGGCAGGGCATGACCATAGCACGAGTCAGGATGTCGCAGGACATGGCAGGATATGGCCATGGTACGTGTGAGGACGCGTCAGGACATGGCCATGGCACGCGTCAGGACGTGGCAGGGCGTGGCTATGGCACGAGTCAAGACGTCGTAGGACATCGCCATGGCACGCGTCATGACGTGGCAGGGCGTGTTCATGGCACGACTCGGGACGACGTAGGACATCGCAGGATATGGCTATGGTACGTGTCAGGACGCGTCAGGTCGTGGCCATGGTACGTGTCAAGATGCGTCAGGACATGGCCATGGGACGCATCGGGATATGGCCATGGCACGTGTTAGGACGCATATGGACATGGCCATAGCAGGTGTCCGGACGCGTCTGGACATGGCCATGGGACGCATCTGGATATGGCCATGGCACGAGTCAGGACGCATAAGGACATAGACATATTAGGTGTCCGGATGCGTCAGGACATGGAAGTACGTGGCCATGGCACGAGTCGGGACATCGCAGGAGATGACAGGTCGTGGCCATAGCACGCGTCAAGATGTCGAAGGACATGGCAGGATATGGCCATGGTACGTGTCAGGACGCGTCAGGACATGGCAGGGCGTGGCCATGCCACGAGTCAAGACGTCGCAGGACATGGCAGGATATGGCCATGGTACATGTGAGGAAGCGTCAGGACATAGCAGGGCGTGGCCATGGCATGAGTCAAGACGTCGCATGACATGGCAGGATATGGCCATAGTACGTGTCAGGACGCGTCAGGACATGGCCATGGCACACGTCAGGACGTGGCAGGGTGTGGCCATGGCCATAGTCAGGACGTCGCAGGACATGGCCATGGCACGCGTCAGGACGTGGCAAGGCGTGGTCATGGAACAAGTTAGGACGTTGCAGGACATGGCAGGATATGGCCATGGTATGTGTCAGGACTCGTCAGGACGTGGCTGGGCGTGTCCATGGCACGAGTCGGGACGTCTCAAGACATGGCAAGGCGTGGCCATGGCACGAGTCGGGACCTCGCAGGACGTGTCAGGACATGGCCATGGCACGTGTCAGGACGCGTCATGACATGGCAGGGCGTGGCCATGGCACGAGTCAAGACGTCGGAAGAATTGCAGGATATGGCCATGGTACGTGTCTGAACTCGCAGGACATAGCCATGGCACGCGTCAGGACGTCGCAGGACATGTCCATGGCACGCGTCAAGACGTGGTACGGCGTGGTCATGTCACAAGTTAGGATGTCGCAGGACATGGCAGGACATGGCCATGGCACATGTCAGGACGCGTCAGGACATGGCAGGGCGTGGCCATGGCACGTGTCGGGACGTTGCAGGACATGGCAGGGCGTTGCCAAGGCACGAGTCGGGACGTCGCAGGGTGCGTTAGGACATAGCCATGGCACGTGTCAGGACGCATGAGGATATGGCCATGGCACGTGTCAGGACGCATATGGACATGGCCATAACACGTGTCAGGACGCGTCAGGACATGGCAGGGCGTGGCCATGGCACGTGTAGGGATGCATCAGGACATGGCCATGGCACTTGTCAAGACGCGTCAAGACATAGCAAGGCGTGGCAATGGGACGAGTCAGGACGTCGCAGGACATGGCAGGGCGTGGCCATGGCACGAGTCGGGACGTCGCAAGACGTGTCAGGACATGGCCATGGCACGTGTCAGGACGCGTCAAGACATGGCAGGGCGTGGCCATGGCACGAGTCGAGACGTTGCAAGACATGGCAGGGTGTGGCCATGGCACGAGTCGGGACCTCGCAGGACATGTCAGGACATGGCCATGGCACGTGTTAGGACGCGTCAGGACATGGCCATAGCACGAGTCGGAACGCCGCCGGATGCGTCAGGACATGGCCATGGCACGTATTAGGACGCATCAGGATATGGCCATGGCACGTGTTAGGACGCATAACGAGATGGCCATAGCACGTGTCCGGACGCGTCAGGACATGGAAGGGCGTGGCCATGGCACGAGTCGGGACGTCGCAGGACATGGCAGGGCGTGGCCATGGCACGTGTCAGGACGCATCAGGACATTGCCAGGGTACGTGTCAAGACGCGTCAGGACATTGTAGGGCGTGGCCATGCCACGAGTCAAAACGTCGCAGGACAAGGCAGGATATGGCCATGGTACGTGTCATGACGCATCAGGACATGGCCATGGCACGCGTCCTGACCATGTTCTGATGCGTCCTGACACGTGCCATGGCCACGCCCTGCCATGTCATGCGACGTCCCGACTCGTGCCATAGCCACGCCCTTCCATGTCCTGACGCGTCCGGACACGTGCTATGGCCATCTCCTTATGCGTCCTAACACGTGCCATGGCCATATCCTGATGCGTCCTAATACGTGCCATGGCCATGTCCTGACGCATCCGGCGGCGTTCCGACTCGTGCTATGGCCATGTCCTGACGCGTCCTAACACGTGCCATGGCCATGTCCTGACACGTCCTGCGAGGTCCCGACTCGTGCCATGGCCACACCCTGCCATGTCTTGCAACGTCTCGACTCGTGCCATGGCCACGCCCTGCCATGTCTTGACGCATCCTGACACGTGCCATGGCCATGTCCTGACACGTCTTGCGACGTCCCGACTCGTGCCATGGCCACGCCCTGCCATGTCCTACGACGTCCTGACTCGTCCCATTGCCACGCCTTGCTATGTCTTGACGCGTCTTGACAAGTGCCATGGCCATGTCCTGATGCATCCCTACACGTGCCATGGCCACGCCCTGCCATGTCCTGACGCGTCCTGACACGTGTTATGGCCATGTCCATATGCGTCCTGACACGTGCCATGGCCATGTCCTGACACGTGCCATGGCCATGTCCTGACACGTGCCATGGCCATGTCCTGACGCGTCTTGACACGTACCATGGCCACGTCCTGACGCGTCCTGACACGTATCATGGCCATATCTTGCCACGTCCAAACTCATGCCATGACCACGCCCTGCCACGTCCTGACGCGTGCCATGGCCATGTCCTGCGACGTCCTGACTCGTGCCATAGCCATGCCCTGCCACGTCCTGACGCTTTCCATGGCCATATCCTGACGCGTCCTGACACGTACCATTGCATTATCCTGCCATGTCCTCCAACGTCCTGACTCGTGCCATGGTAACGCCCTGCCATGTCCTGACGCGTCCTGACATGTGCCATGGCCATGTTCTGACACGTCATTCAACGTCCCGACTCGTGCCATGGCCACGCCCTGTCATGTCCTGTGACGTCCCGACTCGTGCCATGGTGACGCCCTGCCATGTCCTGATGCGTCCTGACACGTTCCATTGCCATGTACTGAAACATCCTACAACGTCCCGACTCGGGCCATGGCCACGCCCTGCCATGTCCTACGACGTCCCGACTCGTGCCATGGCCACGCCCTGCCATGTCCTGACGCGTCTTGACAAGTGCCATGGCCATGTCCTGATGCGTCCTGACACGTGCCATGGCCACACCCTGCCATGTCCTGCGACGTCCTGACTCTAGTCATGGCCATGCCCTTCCATGACCTGACGCGTCCGGACATGTGCTATGGCCATGTCCTTATGTGTCCTTCAAACACGTGCCATGGCCATATCATGATACGTCCTGATACGTGCCATGGCCATGTCCTGACGCATCCTGCGACGTTCCGACTCGTGCCATGGCCACGCCCTGCCATGTCCTGCGATGTTCCGACTCGTGCCATGGCCACGCCTTGCCATGTCATGACGCGTCTTGACACGTGCCATGGCCATGTCTTGACACGTCCTGCGACGTCCCGACTCGTGCCATGGCCACGCCTTGCCATGTCCTGCGACGTCCCGACTCGTGCCATGGCCACGCCTTGCTATGTCCTGACGCGTCTTGACATGTTCCATGGCCATGTCCTGATGCGTGCCTACACGTTCCATGGCCACGCCCTGCCATGTCCTGCGACGTCCCGACTCGAGCCATGGCCACGCCCTGCCATGTCCTGCCGCGTCCTGACACGTGCCATGTCTATGTCCTGCACCGTCCTGACGCGTGCCATGGCCATGTCCTGCGACGTCCTGACTCGTGCCATGGTAACACCCTGCCACATCCTGATGCATGCCATGGCTACGCCCTGCCATGTCCTGCGACGTCCCGACTCGTACCATGGCAACACCCTGCCACGTCCTGATGCATGCCATGGCCACGCCCTGCCATGTCCTGCGACGTCCCAACTGGAGCCATGGCCACCCCCTGCCATGTCCTGCCGCGTCCTGACACGTGCCATGTCCATGTCCTGCGACGTCCTAACTTGTGCCATGACCACACCCTGCCACGTCATGACGCGTGCCATGGCCATGTCCTGCGACGTCCTGACTCATGCCATGGCCACACCCTGCCACGTCCTGACGCGTGCCATGGCCATGTGCTGCGACGTCCTGACTCGTGCCATGGCCATATCCTGCCATGTCTTGCGACGTCTTGACTCGTGCCAAGGTCACGCCCTGCCATGTTCTGACGCGTCCTGACACGTGCCACGGCCATGTCTTGACACGTCCTGCGAGGTCCCGACTCGTGTCATGGACACGCCCTGCCATTTCCTACGACGTCCCGACTCGTGCCATGGCCACGCCCTTCCACGTCCTGACGCGTCCTGGCACGTACCATTGCCATATCCTGCCATGTCATGCAACGTCCTAACTTGTGCCATGACCACGCCCTGCCACGTCCTGCGACATTCTGACTCGTGCCATGGCCACTCCCTGCCACGTCGTGACGCGTGCCATGGCCATGTCCTGACGCGTCCTGACACGTACCATGGCCATATCCTGCCATGTCGTGCGACGTCTTGACTCATGGCATGGCCACGCCCTGCCATGTCCTAACGCGTCATGACACGTACCATGGCCATATCCTGCCATGTCCTGTGATATCTTGACTCGTGCTATGGCCACGCCCTGCCATGTCCTGACGCGTCCTCACACGTGCAATGGCCATGTCCTAACACGTCCTGCGAGGTCCCCACTCGTGCCATGGCCACGCCCTGCCATGTCCTGCGACGTCCCGACTCGTGGCATGGCCACGCCCTGCCATTTCTTGACGCGACCTGACACGTGCCATGGCCACGTCCTTCCACATTCTGCGACGTCCTGACTCATACCATGGCCACACCTTGCCATGTCCTGCGACGTCCCGACTCGTGCCATCGCCAAGCCTTGCTATGTCTAAACGCGTCTTGACAAGTGCCATGGCCATGTTCTGATGCGTCCCTACATGTGCCATGGCCACGCCTTGCCATGTCCTGCGACGTCCCGACTCGTGCCATGGCCACGCCCTTCCATGTCCTGACGCGTCCGGACATATGCAATGGCCATGTCCTTATGCGTCCTGACACGTGCCATGGCTATATCCTGATGCGTCCTGACACGTGCCATGGCCATGTCCTAACAAGTGCCATGGCCATGTTCTGATGCGTCCCTACACGTGCCATGGCCACGCCCTGCCATGTCCTGCGACGCGACTCATGCCATGGCCACGCCCTTCCATGTCCTGACGCGTCCGGACACATGCTATGCCCATGTCCTTATGCGTCCTGACACGTGCCATGGCCATATCCTGATACATCCCGACTCATGCAATGGCCACGCCCTGCCATGTCCTGCGACATCCCGACTCGTGTCATGGCCACGCCCTGCCATGTCCTGCGACGTCCCGACTCGTGCCATGGCCACGCCCTGCCATGTCCTGACGGGTCCTGACACGTGCCATGCCCATGTTCTGCCATGTCCTGCGACGTCCTAACTTGTGCCATGACCACGCCCTGGCACGTCCTGACGCGTGCCATGGCCATGTCCTGCGACGTCCTGACTCGTGCCATGGTCACACCCTACCACGTCCTGACGCGTGCCATGGCCATGTCCTGACGCGTCTAGACATGAACCATGGCCATATCCTGCAATTTCTTGCGACGTCTTGACTCGTGCCATGGCCACGCCCTTCCATGTCATGACGCGTCCAGACACGTGCCATGGCCATGTCCTGACACGTCCTGCGAGGTCCAGACTCGTGCCATGGCCACGCCCTGCCATGTCTTGCGACGTCCCGACTCGTGCCATGGCCACGCCCTGCCACGTCCTGACGTGTCCTGACACATACCATGGCCATATACTGCCATGTCCTACAACGTCCTAACTTGTGCCATGACAACGCCCTGCCACGTCCTGACGCGTGCCATGGCCATGTCCTGCGACGTGCTGACTCGTGCCATGGCCACACGCTGCCACGTCCTGACGAGTGCCATGGCCATGTCCTGACGCGTCCTGACACGTACCATGGCCATATCCTGCCATGTCCTGCGACGTCTTGACTCGTGGCATGGCCACGCCCTTCTATCTCCTGACACGTACCATGGCCATATCCTGCCATGTCCTGCGACGTCTTGACTCGTGGCATGGCCACGCCCTGCCATGTCGTGATGCGTCGTGACACGTACCATGGCCTTATCCTGCCATGTCCTGCAACGTCCTAACTTGTGCCATGACTATGCCTTGCCACGTCCTGACGCGTGCCATGGCCATGTCCTGCGATGTCCTGACTCATGCCATGGCCACACCCTACCACGTCCTGACGCGTGCCATGGCCATGTCCTGACGCGTCCTGACACGTACCATGGCCATATCCTGCCATGTCCTGCGACGTCTTGACTCGTGGCATGGCCACGCCCTGCCATGTCCTGGCGCGTCCTGACACATACCATGGCTATATCCTGCCATGTCCTGCGAGGTCCCGACTCGTGCCATGGCCACGCCCTGCCATTTACTGCGACGTCCCGACTCGTGCCATGGCCACGCCTTGCCATGTCCTAACGCGTCCTGACACGTGCTATGGCCATGTCCAGATACGTCCTGCGACGTCCCGACTCGTGCCATTGCCACGCCCTGTGACGTCCTGACTCGTTCCATGGCCACGCCCTGCCATGTTCTGATGCGTGCTGACACGTGCCATGGCCATGTCCTGACGCGTCATGACACGTACCATGGCCACGTCCTGACGCATCATGACACGTACCATGGCCATATCGTGCCATGTCCTGCTATGTCCTGACTCGTGCCATGACCACGCCCTGCCACGTCGTGACGCGTGCCATGGCCATGTCCTGCGACGTCCTGACTCGTGCCATAGCCATGCCCTGCCATCTCCTGACGCGTGCCACGGTCATGTCTTGACGCGTCCTGACACGTACCATTGCAATATCCTGCCATGTCCTGCGATGTCCTGACTCGTGCCATGGTAACGCCCTGCCATGTCCTGATGCGTCCTGACACGTGCCATGGCCATGTTCTGACACGTCCTGCAACGTCCCGACTCGTGCCATGTCCTTTGACGTCCCGACTCGTGCCATGGCCACGCCCTGCCATGTCGTGATGCGTTCTGACACGTTTCATGGCCATGTCCAGAAACGACCTGCAACCTCCCGACTCGGGCCAAGGCCACGCCCTGCCATGGCCTGCGACGTCCCGACTCGTGCCATTGCCACGCCCTGCCATGTCCTGACGCGTCTTGACAAGTGCCATGGCTATGTCCTGATGCTTCCTGACACGTGCCATGGCCACGCCCTGTCATGTCCTGCGACGCCCAGACTCGTGCCATGGCCACGCCCTTCCATGTCCTGACGCATCCGAACACGTGCTACGGCCATGTCTTTATGCGTCCTGATACATGCCATGGCCATATCCTGATGCGTCCTGACACGTGCCATGGTCATGTCCTGACGCATACTACGACGTCCCGACTCGTGCCATGGCCACGCCCTGCCATGTCCTGACGGGTCCTGACACGTGCCATGCCCATGTTCTGCCATGTCCTGCGACGTCCTAACTTGTGCCATGACCACGCCCTGGCACGTCCTGACGCGTGCCATGGCCATATCCTGCAATGTCTTGCGACGTCTTGACTCGTGCCATGGCTACGCCCTGCCATGTCATGACGCGTCAGACACGTGCCATGGCCATGTCCTAACACGTCCTGCGAGGTCCGGACTCGTGCCATGGCCACGCCCTGCCATGTCTTGCGACGTCCCGACTCGTGCCATGGCCATGCCCTGCCACGTCCTGACGTGTCCTGACACATACCATGGCCATATACATCCATGTCCTACAACGTCCTAACTTGTGCCATGACAACGCCCTGCCACGTTCTGACGCGTGCCATGGCCATGTCCTGCGACGTGCTGACTCGTGCCATGGCCACACGCTGCCACGTCCTGACGAGTGCCATGGCCATGTCCTGACGCGTCCTGACACGTACCATGGCCATATCCTGCCATGTCCTGCAACGTCTTGACTCGTGGCATGGCCACGCCCTTCTATCTCCTGACACGTACCATGGCCATATCCTGCCATGTCCTGCGACGTCTTGACTCGTGGCATGGCCACGCCCTGCCATGTCGTGATACATCATGACTCGTACCATGGCCTTATCCTGCCATGTCCTGCAACGTCCTAACTTGTGCCATGACCATGCCTTGCCACGTCCTGACGCGTGCCATGGCCATGTCCAGCGACGTCCTGACTCATGCCATGGCCACACCCTGCCACGTCCTGACGCGTGCCATGGCCATGTCCTGACGCGTCCTGACACGTACCATGGCCATATCCTGCCATGTCTTGCGACGTCTTGACTCGTGGCATGGCCACGCCCTGCCATGTCCTGACGCGTCCTGACACAAACCATGGCCATATCCTGCCATGACCTGCGAGGTCCTGACTCGTGCCATGGCTACGCCCTGCCATTTCCTGCGACATCCCGACTCGTGCCATGGCCACGCCTTGCCATGTCCTAACGCGTCCTGACACGTGCTATGGCCATGTCCAGACACGTCCTACGACGTCCCGACTCGTGCCATTGCCACGCCCTGCGACGTCCTGACTCGTTCCATGGCCACGCCCTGCCACGTCGTGACGCGTGCCATGGCCATGTCCTGCGACATCCTGACCGTGCCATTGCCATGCCCTGCCATCTCCTGACGCGTGCCATGGCCATGTCTTGACGCGTCCTGACACGTACCATTGCAATGTCATGCCATGTTCTGCGACGTCCTGACTCGATCCATGGTAACGCCCTGCTATGCCCTGACGCGTCCTAACACGTGACATGGCCATGTTCTGACACGTCCTGCAACATCCCGACTCGTGCATTGTCCACGCCCTGCCATGCCCTTTGACGTCCCAACTCGTGCCATGGCCACGCCCTGCCATGTCCTGATGCGTTCTGACACGTTCCATGGCCATGTCCAGAAACGTCCTGCGACGTCCCGACTCGGGCCAAGGCCACGCCCTGCCATGTCCTGCGACGTCCCGACTCGTGCCATGGCCACGACCTGCCATTTCCTGACGCGTGCATGGCCATGTGCTCGGACGTCCTGACTCGTGCCATGGCCACACCCTGCCACGTCCAAACGAGTGCCATGGCCATGTCCTGACGCGTCCTGACACGTACCATGGCCATATCCTGCCATGTCCTGCGACGTCTTGACTCCTGGCATGGCCACGCCCTGCCATGTCCTGACGCGTCCTGACACATACCATGGCCATATCCTGCCATGTCCTGCGAGGTCCCGACTCGTGCCATGGCTACGCCCTGCAATTTCCTGCGACGTCCCGACTCGTGCCATGGCCACGCCTTGCCATGTCCTAACGCGTCCTGACACGTGCTATGGCCATGTCCAGACACGTCCTACGACGTCCCGACTCGTGCCATTGCCATGCCCTGCGACGTCCTAACTCGTTCCATGGCCACGCCCTGCCATGTTCTGATGCGTGCTGACACGTGCCATGGCCATGTCCTGACACGTGCCATGGCCATGTCCTGACGCGTCTTGACACGTTCCATGGCCACGTCCTGACGCGTCCTGACACGTACCATGGCCATATCCTGCCATGTCGTGCGAGGTCCTGACTCGTGCCATGACCACGCCCTGCCACATCGTGACGCGTGCCATGGCCATGTCCTGCGATGTCCTGACTCGTGCCATAGCCATGCCCTTCCATCTCCTGACGCGTGCCATGGCCATGTCCTGACGCGTCCTGACACGTACCATCGCAATATCCTGCCATGTCCTGCGACGTCCTGACTCGTGCCATGGTAACGCCTTGCCATGCCCTGACGCGTCCTGACACGTGCCATGGCCATGTTCTGACACGTCCTGCAACGTCCCGACTCGTGCCATGTCCACGCCCTGCCATGTCCTTTGACGTCCCGACTCGTGCCATGGCCACGCCCTGCCATGTCCTGGTGTGTTCTGACACGTTCTATGGCCATGTCCAGAAACGTCCTGCGACGTCCCGACTCGGGCCAAGGCCACGCCCTGCCATGTCCTGCGACGTCCCGACTCGTGCCATGGCCACGCCCTGCCATGTCCTGACGCGTCTTGACAAGTGCCATGGCCACGTCCTGATGCTTCCTGACACGTGCCATGGCCACGCCCTACCATGTCCTGCGACGCCCCGACTCGTGCCATGGCCACGCCCTTCCATGTTCTGACGCGTCCGAACACGTGCTATAGCCATGTCCTTATGCGTCCTGATACGTGCCATGGCCATATCCTGATGCTTTCAGACACGTGCCATGGCCATATCCTGATGTGTCCTGACACGTGCCATGGCCACGCCCTGCCATGTCCTGCAACGTCCAGACTTTTGCCATGGCCACGCTCTGCCATGTCCTGCGACATCCTGACTCGTGCTATGGCCACGCCCTGCCATGTCCTGACGCGTCCTGACACGTGCTATGGCCATGTCCTGATACGTCCTGCGACGTCCCGCCTCGTGCCATTGCCACGCCCTGCGACGTCCTGAGTCGTGCCATGGCCACGCCCTACCATGTTCTTATACGTCCTGACCCGTGCCATGGCCATGTCCTGCCATGTCCTGCGATGCCTAACTTGTGCCATGACCACGCCCTGGCACGTCCTGACGCGTGCCATGGCCATGTCCAGCGACATCCTGACTCGTGCCATGGCCACACCCTGCCACGTCATGACGCATGCCATGGCCATATCCTGACGCGTCTAGACACGTGCCAAGGACATGTCCTGACACGTCCTGCGAGGTCCCGACTCGTGCCATGGCCACGCCCTGCCATGTCTTGCGACGTCCTGACATGTGCCATGGCCACGCCCTGCCACATCCTGACGCGTCCTGACACGTACCATGGCCATGTCCTGCGAAGTGCTGACTCGTGCCATGGCCACACGCTGCCACGTCCTGACGAGTGCCATGGCCATGTCCTGACGCGTCCTGACACGTACCATGGCCATATCCTGCCATGTCCTGCAACGTCTTGACTCGTGGCATGGCCACGCCCTTCTATCTCCTGACACGTACCATGGCCATATCCTGCCATGTCCTGCGACGTCTTGACTCGTGGCATGGCCACGCCCTGCCATGTCGTGATGCATCATGACTCGTACCATGGCCCTATCCTGCCATGTCCTGCAACGTCCTAACTTGTGCCATGACCATGCCTTGCCACGTTCTGACGCGTGCCATGGCCATGTCCAGCGACGTCCTGACTCATGCCATGGCCACACCCTGCCACGTCCTGACGCGTGCCATGGCCATGTCCTGACGCGTCCTGACACGTACCATGGCCATATCCTGCCATGTCCTGCGACGTCTTGACTCGTGGCATGGCCACGCCCTGCCATGTCCTGACGCGTCCTGACACATACCATGGCCATATCCTGCCATGTCCTGCGAGGTCCTGACTCGTGCCATGGCTACGCCCTGCCATTTCCTGCGACGTCCCGACTCGTGCCATGGCCACGCCTTGCCATGTCCTAACGCGTCCTGACACGTGCTATGGCCATGTCCAGACACGTCCTACGACGTCCCGACTCGTGTCGTTGCCACGCCCTGCGACGTCCTGACTCGTTCCATGGCCACGCCCTGCCACGTCGTGACGCGTGCCATGGCCATGTCCTGCGACGTCTTGACTCGTGCCATAGCCATGCCGTGCCATCTCCTGACGCGTGCCATGGCCATGTCTTGACGCGTCCTGAAACGTACCATTGCAATATCCTGCCATGTCCTGCGACGTCCTGACTCGATCCATAGTAACGCCCTGCCATGCCCTGACGCGTCCTAACACGTGACATGGCCATGTTCTGACACGTCCTGCAACGTCCCGACTCGTGCCATGTCCACGCCCTGCCATGTCCTTTGACGTCCCAACTCGTGCCATGGCCACGCCCTGCCATGTCCTGATGCGTTCTGACACGTTCCATGGCCATGTCCAGAAACGTCCTGCGACGTCCCGACTCGGGCCAAGGCCACGCCCTGCCATGTCCTGCGATGTCCCGACTCGTGCCATGGCCACGACCTGCCATTTCCTGACTCGTGCATGGCCATGTGCTCGGACGTCCTGACTCGTGCCATGGCCACACCCTGCCACGTCCAAACGAGTGCCATGGCCATGTCCTGACGCGTCCTGACACGTACCATGGCCATATCCTGCCATGTCCTGCAACGTCTTGACTCCTGGCATGGCCACGCCCTGCCATGTCCTGACGCGTCCTGACACATACCATGGCAATATCCTGCCATGTCCTGCGAGGTCCCGACTCGTGCCATGGCTACGCCCTGCCATTTCCTGCGACGTCCCGACTCGTGCCATGGCCACGCCTTGCCATGTCCTAACGCGTCCTGACACGTGCTATGGCCATGTCCAGACACGTCCTACGACGTCCCGACTCGTGCCATTGCCATGCCCTGCGAGGTCCTAACTCGTTCCATGGCCACGCCCTGCCATGTTCTGATGCGTGCTGACACGTGCCATGGCCATGTCCTGACGCGTGCCATGGCCATGTCCTGACGCGTCTTGACACGTACCATGGCCACGTCCTGACACGTACCATGGCCATATCCTGCCATGTCGTGCGAGGTCCTGACTCGTGCCATGACCACGCTCTGCCACATCGTGACGCGTGCCATGGCCATGTCCTGCGATGTCCTGACTCATGCCATAGCCATGCCCTACCATCTCCTGACGCGTGCCATGGCCATGTCTTGACGCGTCCTGACACGTACCATCGCAATATCCTGCCATGTCCTGCGACGTCCTGACTCGTGCAATGGTAACGCCCTGCCATGCCCTGACGCGTCCTGACACGTGCCATGGCCATGTTCTGACACGTCCTGCAACGTCCCGACTCGTGCCATGTCCACGCCCTGCCATGTCCTTTGACGTCCCGACTCGTGCCATGGCCACGCCCTGCCATGTCCTGGTGTGTTCTGACACGTTCCATGGCCATGTCCAGAAACGTCCTGCGACGTCCCGACTCGGGCCAAGGCCACGCCCTGCCATGTCCTGCGACGTCCCGACTCGTGCCATGGCCACGCCCTGCCATGTCCTGACGCGTCTTGACAAGTGCCATGGCCACGTCCTGATGCTTCTTGACACGTGCCATGGCCACGTCCTACCATGTTCTGCGACGCCCTGACTCGTGCCATGGCCACGCCCTTCCATGTTCTGACGCGTACGAACACGTGCGATAGCCATGTCCTTATGCGTCCTGATACGTGCCATGGCCATATCCTGATGCTTTCTGACACGTGCCATGGCCATATCCTGATGTGTCCTGACACGTGCCATGGCCACGCCCTGCCATGTCCTGCAACGTCCAGACTTGTGCCATGGCCACGCCCTGCCATGTCCTGCGACGCCCTGACTCGTGCTATGGCCACGCCCTGCCATGTCCTGACGCGTCCTAACACGTGCTATGGCCATGTCATGATACGTCCTGCGACGTCCCGCCTCGTGCCATTGCCACGCCCTGCAACGTCCTGAGTCGTGCCATGGCCACACCCTACCATGTTCTTATACGTCCTGACCCGTGCCATGGCCATGTCCTGCCATGTCCTACGACGCCTAACTTGTGCCATGACCACGCCCTGGCACGTCCTGACGCGTGCCATGGCCATGTCCTGCGACATCTTGACTCGTGCCATGGCCACACTCTGCCACGTCATGACGCGTGCCATGGCCATGTCCTGACGCGTCCAGACACGTGCCAAGGACATGTCCTGACACGTCCTGCGAGGTCCCGACTCGTGCCATGGCCACGCCCTGCCATGTCTTGCGACGTCCTGACTTGTGCCATGGCCACGCCCTGCCACATCCTGACGCGTCCTTACACGTACCATGGCCATGTCCTGCGACGCCAAACTTGTGCCATGACCACGCCCTGCCACGTCCTGACGCGTGCTTGGCCATGTGCTGGGACTTCCTGACTCGTGCCATGGCCACACCCTGCCACGTCCTGACGAGTGCCATGGCCATGTCCTGACGCGCCCTGACACGTACCATCGCCATATCCTGCCATGTCCTGCGACATCTTGATTCGTGGCATGGCCATGCTCTGCCATGTCCTGACGCGTCCTGATACGTACCACGGCCATATCTTGCCATGTCCTGCGACGTCTTGACTCGTGGCATGGCCACTCCCTGCCAAGTCCTGACGCGTCTTGACACGTACCATGGCCATATCCTGCCATGTCATGCGACATCTTGACTCGTGCTATGGCCACGCCCTACCATGTCCTCACGCGTCCTGACACGTGCCATGGCCATGTCCCGACTCGTGCCATGGCCACGCTTTGCCATGTCTTGACGCGTCTTGACACGTACCATGGCCATGTCTTGACACGTCCTTCTACGTCCTGACTCGTGCCATGGCCACGCCCTGCCATGTCCTGCGCGTCCTGACTCGTGCCATGGCCACTCCCTTACACGCCCTGACGCGTCCTGACTCTTACCATGGCCATATCCTGCCAAGTCATGCAACGTCCTAACTTGTGCCATGACCACGCCCTGCCACGTCCTGCGACATCCTGACTCGTGCCATGGCCACACCCTGCCACGTCCTGACGCGTGCCATAACCATGTCCTGACGCATCCTGACACGTGCTATGGCCATGTCCACACACGTCTTGCAACGTCCCGACTCGTGCCATTACCACGCCCTGCGACCTCTTGACTCTTGGCATGGCCACGCCCTGCCATGTTCTGACGCGTTCTAACACGTACCATGGACATATCCTACCATGTCCTGCGACATCTTGACTCGTACTATGGCCACGCCCTGCCATGTCATGACGCGTCCTGACACGTGCTATGGCCATTTCCTGAGACGTCATGCGAGGTCCGCACTCGTGCCATGGCCATGTCCTGATGCGTCCCTACACGTGCCATGGCCACGCCCTTCCATGTCCTGACGCGTCCGGACACGTGCTATGGCCATGTCCATATGCGTTCTGACACGTGCCATGGCCATATCCTGATGCGTCCTGACACGTGCCATGGCCATGTCCTGATGCATCCTACGACGTCCTGACTCGTGCCATGGCCACGCCCTGCCATGTCCTGCAACGTCCCGACTCGTGCCATGGCCACGCCCTGCCGTGTCCTGACGCGTCCTGACACGTGCCATGGCCATGTCCTTCCATGTCGTGCGACGTCGTAACTTGTGCCATGACAATGCCCTGCCACGTCCTGACGTGTGCCATAGCCATGTCTTGCGATGTCCTTACTCGTGCCATGGCAAAACCCTACCACGTCCTGACGCGTGCCATGGCCATGTCCTGACGCGTCCAGACATCTACCATGGCCATATCCGGCAATGTCTTGCGACGTCTTGACTCGTGCCATGGCCATGCCCTGCCATGTCATGACGCATCCTGACACGTGCCTTGGCAATGTCCTGACACTTCCTGCGAGGTCCCGGCCTCGTGCCATGGTTACGCCCTGCCATGTCTTGCGACTTCCCGACTCGTGCCATGGCCACGCCCTGCCACGTCCTGATGCGTCCTAACACGTACCATGGCCAATTCCTGCCATGTCCTGCAACGTCCTAACTTGTGCCGTAACCACGCCCTGCCATGTCCTGCGTCATCTTGACTCGTGCCATGGCCACACCCTGCCACGTCCTGACGCGTGCCAGTCTAGATGCCTCCTGACGCGTACCATGGCCATATCCTGCCATGTCCTGCGACGTCTTGACTCGTGGCATGGCCACGCCCTGCCATGTCATGACACGTCCTGACATGTACCATGGCCATATCCTGCCATGTCCTGCGACATCTTGACTCGTGCTATGGCCACGCCGTGCCATGTCCTGACGCGTCCTGACACGTGCCATTGCCTTATCCTACCATGTCCTGCGACATCTTGACTCGTGCTATGGCCACTCCCTTCCACGTCCTGACGCGTCCTGACTCTTACCATGGCCATACCCAGCCATGACATGCGACGCCCTAACTTGCGCCATGACCACGCCCTGCCACGTCCTCCGACATCCTGACTCGTGCCATGGCCACACCCTGCCACGTCCTGACGCGTGCCATGGCCGTGTCCTGACGCGTCCTCACACGTAACATGGCCATATCCTGCCATGTCCTGCGACGTCTCTACTCGTGGCATGGCCACACCCTGCCACGTCCTGACGCGTGCCATGGCCATGTCCTGACGCGTCCTCACACGTACCATGGCCATATCCTGCCATGTCCTGCGACGTCTTTACTCGTGGCATGGCCACGCCCTGCCATGTTATGACGCGTCCTGACACGTAGCATGGCCATATCCTACCATGTCCTGCGACATATTGACTCATACTATGGCCACGCCCTTCCATGTCCTAACGCGTCCTGACACGTGCCATGGCCATGTCCTGACACGTCCTGCGAGGTCCGGACTCGTGCCATGGCCATATCCTGATGCGTCCTGACACGTGCCATGGCCATGTCCTGATGCGTCCCTACACGTGCCATGTCCACGCCTTTCCATGTCCTGACGCGTCCGGACACGTGCTATGGCCATGTCCTTATGCGTCCTGACACGTACCATGGCCATATCCTGATGCGTCTTGACACATGCCATGGCCATGTCCTGACGCATCCTGCAACGTCCCGACTCGTGCCATGGCCACGCCCTTCCATGTCCTGTAAAGTCCCGACTCGTGCCATGGCCATGCCCTGCCATGTCCTGACGCGTCCTGACACGTGCCATGGCCATGTCCTGCCATGTCGTGCGACGTCCTAACTTGTGCCATGACCACGCCCTGCCACGTCCTGACGCATGCCATGGCCATATCCTGCGACGTCCTGACTCATGCCATGGCCAAACCCTACCACGTCCTGACGCGTGCCATGGCCATGTCCTGACGCGTCTAGACAAGTACCATGGCCATATCCTGCAATGTCTTGCGACTTCTTGACTTATGCCATGGCCATGCCCTGCCATGTCATGACGCTTCCTGACACGTGCCCTGGCAATGTCCTGACATGTCCTGCGAGGTCCCGGCCTCGTGCCATGGCCACGCCCTGCCATGTCTTGCGATTTCCTGACTCGTGCCATGGCCACGCCCTACCACGTCCTGACGCGTCCTGACACGTACCATGGCCATATCCTGCCATGTCCTGCAACGTCCTAACTTGTGCCATGACCACGCCGTGCTACGTCCTACGACATCCAGACTCGTGCCATGGCCACATCCTGCCACGTCCTGACGCGTGCCATGGCCATGTCCTGACGCGTCCTGACACGTACCATGGCCATATCCTGCCATGTCCTGCGACGTCTTGACTCGTGGCATGGCCACGCCCTGCCATGTCCTGACGCGTCCTGACACGTACCATGGCCATATCCTGCCATGTCTGCGACGTCCCGACTCGTGCCATGGCCACGCCCTGCCATGTCCTGCGACGTCCCGACTCGTGCCATGGCTACACCTTGCCATGTCCTGACGCTTCCTGAAACATGCTATGGCCATGTGCAGACACGTCCTGCAACGTCCCGACTCGTGCCATTGCCACGCCTTGCGACCTCTTGACTCTTGGCATGGCCACGCCCTGCCATGTTCTGACGCGTCCTGACACGTACCATGGCCATATCCTACCATGTCCTGCGACATCTTGACTCGTACTATGGCCACGCCCTACCATGTCCTGACGTGTCCTGACACGTGTCATGGCCATGTCCTGACACGTCCTGCGAGGTCAGGACTCGTGCCATGGCCATGTCCTGATGCGTCCCTACACGTGCCATGGCCACGCCCTTCCATGTCCTGACGCGTCCGGACACGTGCTATGGCCATGTCCAAATGCGTCCTGACAGGTGCCATGGCCATATCCTGATGCGTCCTGACACGTGCCATGGCCATGTCTTGACGCATCCTGCGACGTCCGGACTCGTGCCATGGCCACGCCCTGCCATGTTCTGCAACGTCCCGACTCGTGCCATGGACACGCCCTCCCATGTCCTGACACGTCCTGACACGTGCCATGGCCATGTCCTTCCATGTTGTCATGGACGGCACTATTGTCGCCCCAAAACAGGCTCAAAATAGCTCCAAAATGCTTCCGGAATAGTCCAGCGTGCCCCGGAAGGCCCTGGATGACTCTAGAACTGTGCAGATTGTTGAAGACAAGCCTAGAATCATGTGGAGGCTTCAAGATTCGGCCATGGGCAGCAAGGGCAGCCAACTTGTGTAAATATCTTAGATATTTACTTAGGAAGAGTCTAGAGACTTAATTGTAGCCGTCGGATCAAATTGATCCCAACCGTCCATTTAGGTAGCCAACTAGTATAAAAGGCACCTTAGGCATTTCATTTGGCATCAAGCAATTAAGCAAAGTTGTAAGCATTCAAAAGCATTGTGAAGCTCTCGAAGTTCTTTTAATAAAAGAGTTCTTTCTTCCAACTACTAGTTTCCTTCGCCAAGTTTCTACAAGCTTAGTCTTTCTTAAGTTCTACTAAGCTTCCGGGTAGGCTGACTAGCTAACTTTGGCATTGAAAGTTCGCTAGGCCGGACATATCGTCGTGTTTGAGTTACGGTCTTGTCACAATTGGTATCAGAGCATCGGGTTCGTTGGAACATCTAAGGGAGTATGGAAGGCGGCAGTGAAATCACCCAAACCGAAAGGGACAAATCTAAGGGCCAAAGGTCTCGCTCTAGGGACGTCATGGGGGAGTTGGAGACAAGGCTGGCCAAGGTGGAGTTGGCCATTGCCGATGGGCAGGACAAGTTCATGGAGGCCGACCGGTCGAAAAAAGGGTCGAGGAGGGCCTAGACGGATTGCGGGAGGAGATGCAGTCCGCCGTGAATCAAGTCCTGGCACAATGTCTTCAGGCGGTGGAGGAGAAACACCAGACAGAGATTTCGTCCATGCGGGAAGAGCTAGGGAGGCTTTCACATGAGCTGGAGAGCACCAAGGAGGAGCTCAGCCTGTGCCAAAGGGCTCTTGCACAAGGCACTGCCACTACGTTCGAGGTAAGGACTACCCCTTCCAAAATAGATGTTCCCCAACCCAAATACTTCAAAGGGTCTAGAAATGCGAGGGAACTAGACAACTTTGTTTGGAGCATGGAGCAATACTTTAGGGCTCTCGACATGCAAGACGAGGCTCTAAAGGTAAGCATGGGTAGTCTTTTCCTCGAGGACACCGCAATGGTTTGGTGGAGGAGAAGACAAAGCGACATAGAGAAAGGCACCTGCTCTATCAAGACTTGGGCAGATTTCAAGGCAGAACTCAAGAAGCAGTTCTATCCAAGCAACGTCGAGGAGGAAGCTCGTGGCAAGCTAAGGCGTTTGCAGCACAAAGGAACCATCCGGGAGTACGTCAAAGAGTTCACAGAGGTACTTCTCGAAATCCCTGACTACCCTGATAAAGAAGCTTTCTTTGCCTTCATGGACGGGTTGCAGCAGTGGGCAAGGCTTGAAATCCAACGCCGTGGTGCCCAAGACCTGACCACTGCCATATCCATTGCCGAGTCCCTTATTGAGTTTAGGAAAGTGGAGAAACCTAAACCCAAGGACAAGGGTGGCAAGGGAAAGAGCGGGGGAGACCCGCCTAAGGGCAAGGAGGCGTCAGAAAGGGCCAAGGGACGTAGAGATTTCCCTCCCAAACCGAAGACCCCGGTCCAATGCTTCTTTTGTAATGGACCGCACTATGCAAGGGATTGCCCCAAAAAGAGTAAGCTTTCGGCCTTAATCGAGGATCACGAGGAGGAGGAAGCAAATATTGGGGCCATGCGGCTTCTAAGCTCAATTCAGGAAAAAGTTGAGGTGCCCAAGAACGAGAAGAAAGGGAGATTGTTTGCCGAGGCCAAGATTGGGGAGCATACCGTGAAGGCATTAGTTGACACGGGAGCCGAAAACAACTTCCTCACTTTCCAGCAGGCTAAGGAGATGGGAATCCGGTACGAGACAAGCCGAGGTTGGCTCAAGGGCGTCAATGCTGCACCAACAGAAACCTTTGGAGTTGCCCGTAATGTGCCGGTTCGCTTAGGCAATTGGCACAGCCACATAAACTTCTCGATCGTGACCATGGACGATTATCCACTCGTCTTGGGTATTGAGTTCATTGACAGGGTTAAGGCCGTCCCAATTCCCTTTGCGAACTCCTTATATATCTTGGAGGAAGGCAACAGCCATCTAGTTCCACTAGAGCGGGAAACCCGACTCCAAGAAAAACAAATTTCGGCCATGCAACTCTCAAAGGGCATCAAGAAGGAAGAGCCAACCTGCCTTGTTGCCTTAATGGAAGAAGCTGCCAATCCTACAACCAGTCCATGCCACCCGAGGTCCAGCACGTTTTGGTGGAGTTCCAAGACGTCATGCCACCGGAGCTACCAAAGAGGTTACCACCTAAAAGGGAGGTGGATCATAAGATAGAGCTGGAACCAGGTACCACCCCGCCAGCTGCCGTGCCTTATCGGATGGCGCCTCCGGAGCTTGAGGAATTACGGAGGCAATTGAAGGAGTTGATGGACATGGGCTATATTCATCCATCAAAAACACCTTATGGAGCGCCGGTATTGTTCCAGAAGAAGCATGACGGGTCACTTCGACTTTGCATCGACTACCGTGCGCTTAACAAGATCACGGTAAAGAATAAGTACCCGATACCACTCATTGCCGACTTGTTCGACCAGCTAGGGCAAGCTCGTTGGTTCACCAAGCTGGATTTGCGATTGGGGTACTACCAGGTCCGCATTGCGGAGGGAGACGAGCCTAAGACAGCATGCGTCACAAGGTACGGCTCATATGAGTTCATTGTGATGCCTTTCGGACTCACCAATGCGCCTGCAATGTTTTGCACCCTCATGAACCATGTCCTACAGCCTTTCTTAGACAAGTTCGTAGTGGTGTACTTGGACGACATTGTCATCTATAGCAACACACTGGAGGATCATGTAAATTATCTAAGACAAGTCTTCCAAGTACTCCGCACGAACGAGCTTTACGTCAAGAAGGAGAAATGTGTATTTGCTCGACGAGAAGTCTCCTTCTTACGACACATTGTTGGTGAGGGAAAGCTACGGATGGATGAGTCCAAAATCCAAGCAATACAGGATTGGGAGCCGCCGAAGAAAGTTCCAGAACTTCGGTCTTTCCTTGGCTTGGCTAACTACTATCGGAAGTTCATCAAAGGCTACTCTTCCATCGCCGCGCCACTCACAGATCTACTGAAGAAGAACTGGACCTGGGAGTGGACTGCTAAGACCCAAACAGCATTTGAGGAGTTAAAGGCCGCCGTGATCAAGGAGCCGGTATTGGTTTTGCCCGACCATACCAAGTCTTTCGAGGTACAGACGGACGCCTCTGACTTTGCCTTGGGAGGCGTCCTAATGCAAGAAGGGCACCCTGTGGCTTACGAAAGTCGTAAGCTAAATGATACAGAAAAGCGCTACACGGTCCAAGAAAAAGAGATGACCACCGTAGTGCACTGTTTACGGACGTGAAGACATTATCTCCTGGGCAGCAAGTTCATCGTGAGGACGGATAATGTTGCCACCAGTTACTTCCTTAAGCAGAAGAAGCTTACACCAAAACAAATTCGGTGGTAAACTTTCTTAGCAGAGTTTGATTTCGTGATGGAGTACAAGCCGGGCAAGGGAAATGTTGTGGCCGACGCACTGAGCAGAAAGGTCGAACTTGCCTCCATCACAAGCCCAAATTTCCCTATAGTGGATCACATCAAGGAGGGGCTGGAACATGACCCGCAAGCCAAAAATTTGTTGGAATTGGCACGTCAAGGGAAGACACGCCAGTTTTGGCTAGAGGACGGGCTGCTCCTCACCAAGGGAAGGGTTTATGTGCCAAAATGGGGAGGCTTAAGGAAGGAGATCATCCGGGAAAGTCATGACTCCAGATGGGCAGGCCATCCTGGAGACCAAAGGACGATGGCGCTGATTGAACGAGCATACTTTTGGCCCCACATGCGGGACGACGTGGAGCTATACGTAAATACTTGTCTTGTGTGCCAGCAAGACAAGGTTGAACAACGCCCACCAGCGGGTCTTTTGGAGCCATTGCCTATTGCAGAGAGGCCATGGGAAAGCATTTCCATGGACTTCATCACATCACTACCCAAGTCCGAAGGCTGCAGCAACATAATGGTTGTAGTGGACCGCTCCAGCAAATATGGCGTATTCATTGCTGGTCCAACAAAGCTTACTGCCGAGGACGCTGCTCGACTATTTTTCAAAAATGTGGTGAAGTATTGGGGCATTCCGAAGACCATTATCAGCGACCGGGACACCCGCTTCACGGGAAGGTTCTGGATGGAGCTTTTTAAAATCATGGGGTCCGAGCTCAACTTCTCTACAGCCTTTCACCCTCAAACTGATGGGCAAACGGAACGGGTGAATGCTTTGCAGGAGTTATATCTTCGCCACTTTGTCAGCGCCAACCAAAAAGATTGGGCCAAGTTATTGGACATTGCCCAATTTTCTTATAATCTGCAGAAGAGCGAGTCAACAGGGGCAAGTCCATTCGAGTTAGCAACGGGACAACAACCGATGACGCCACAAACTTTGGCCATTGGTTACAAAGGGCCCAATCCGTCAGCATACAAGTTTGCCAAAGGCTGGCACGAAAAGGCAGACTTGGCAAAAGCCTACTTAGCAAAGGCAGTGCAGAAAATGAAGAAATGGGCCGATGTTAAGAGGCGTCACTTGAAGTTCGAGGAAGGAGACTTGGTCATGGTAAAACTCCTTCCTCACCAGCGTCGAAGATCCGGCCAGGTGCATAAAGGGCTAGTAAGGCGCTACGAGGGACCGTTTCCAGTAGAGAAACGCATTGGCAAACTAGCCTATCGCTTGACTCTTCCATCACATTTAGAAATGCATCTGGTCTTCCATGTGAGTCTTTTGAAGCCATATCATCAAGACAAGGAAGATCCAAGCCGAGGAGAGTCTAAGCGAGCACCAACGGCCATCACAACGGTGCCAGAGAAAGAAGCAGAAGAGATCCTTGCGCACCGCATCATTCCAAGACGGGGGACTCACCCAAGCTACACTGAATACTTTGTCAAGTGCATAGGGTCTCCTGACAGCGAGGCGAGCTGGGAGCATGAGCTAACTTTGTGGAATCGCCAAGACCTCATCCAGGCTTACAAGGAGCACGCGCTGAGGTCGTCGCGAGATTGAGCGGGGGAGAATGTCATGGACGGCACTATTTTCGCCCCAAAACAGGCTCAAAACAGCTCCAAGATGCTTCCGGAACAGTCCAGCGTGCCCCGGAAGGCCTTGGAAGACTCTAGAATTGTGCAGATTGTTGAAGACAAGCCTAGAATCATGTGGAGGCTTCTAGAATCGGCCATGGGCAGCAAGGGCAGCCAACTTGTGTAAATATCTTAGATATTTACTTAGGAAGAGTCTAGAGACTTAATTGTAGCCGTCGGATCAAATTGATCCCAACCGTCCATTTAGGTAGCCAACTAGTATAAATAGGCACCTTAGGCATTTCATTTGGCATCAAGCAATTAAGCAAAGTTTTAAGCATTCAAAAGCATTGTAAAGCTCTCGAAGTTCTCTTAATAAAAGAGTTCTTTCTTCCAACTACTAGTTTCCTTCGCCAAGTTTCTACAAGCTTAGTCTTTCTTAAGTTCTACTAAACTTCCGGGTAGGCTGACTAGCTAACTTTGGCATTGAAAATTCGCTAGGCCGAACAGATCGTCATGTTTGAGTTACAGTCTTGTCACAATGTCGTGCGACGTCCTAACTTGTGCCATGACCACGCCCTGCCACGTCCTGACGCGTGCCATGGCCATGTCCTGCGACGTCCTGACTCGTGCCATGGCCAAACCCTACCACGTCCTGACGCGTGCCATGGCCATGTCCTGACGCGTCCAGACACGTACCATGGCCATATCCTGCAATGTCTTGCGACGTCTTGACTCGTGCCATGGCCATGCCCTACCATGTCATGACGCGTCCTAACACGTGCCCTGGCAATGTCCTGACACGTTCTGCGAGGTCCCGACCTCGTGCCATGGCCACGCCCTGCCATGTCTTGCGACTTTCCGACTCGTGCCATGGCCACGACCTGCCACATCCTCACGCGTCCTGACACGTACCATGTCCATATCCTGCCATGTCCTGCAACGTCCTAACTTGTGCCATAACCACGCCCTGCCACGTCCTGCGACATCTTGACTCGTGCCATGGCCACACCCTGCCACGTCCTGACGCGTGCCAGTCATACGCGTCCTGACACGTACCATGGCCATATCCTGCCATGTCCTGCGACGTCTTGACTCGTGGCATGGCCACGCCCTGCCATGTCATGACGCGTCCTGACACGTACCATGGCCATATCCTGCCATGTCCTGCGACGTCTAGACTCGTGGCATGGCCACGCCCTGCCATGTCCTGACGCGTCCTGACACGTACCATGGCCCTATCCTGCCATGTCCTGTGACATCTTGACTCGTGCTATATCCACGCCGTGCCATGTCCTGACGCGTCCTGACACGTGCTATGGCCATATCCTGCCATGTCCTGCGACATCTTGACTCGTGCTATGGCCACTCCCTTCCACGTCCTGACGCGTCCTGACTCTTACCATGGCCATATCCTGCCATGACATGCAACGCCCTAACTTGTGCCATGACCACGCCCTGCCACGTCCTCCGACATCCTGACTCGTGCCATGGCCACACCCTGCCACGTCCTGACGCGTGCCATGGCCATGTCCTGACGCGTCCTCACACGTACCACGGCCATATCCTGCCATGTCCTGCCACGTCTCTACTCGTGGCATGGCCACGCCCTGCCATGTTCTGACGCGTCCTGACACGTACCTTAGCCATATCCTACCATGTCCTGCTACATATTGACTCGTACTATGGCCATGCCCTGCCATGTCATGACGCATCCTGACACGTGCCCTGGCAATGTCCTCACACGTTCTGCAAGGTCCCGGCCTCGTGCCATGGCCACGCCCTGCCATGTCTTGCGACTTCCCGACTCGTGCCATGGCCACGCCCTGCCACGTCCTGACACGTCCTGACACGTACCATGGCCATATCCTGCCATGTCCTGCAACGTCCTAACTTGTGCCATAACCACGCCCTGCCACGTCCTGCGACATCTTGACTCGTGCCATGGCCACACCCTGCCACGTCCTGACGCGTGCCAGTCCAGACGCCTCCTGACACGTACCATGGCCATATCCTGCCATGTCCTGCGACGTCTTGACTCGTGGCATGGCCACGCCCTGCCATGTCATGACGCGTCCTGACACGTACCATGGCCATATCCTGCCATGTCCTGCGACGTCTAGACTCGTGGCATGGCCACGCCCTGCCATGTCCTGACGCGTCCTGACACGTACCATGGCCCTATCCTGCCATGTCCTGCGACATCTTGACTCGTGCTATAACACGCCGTGCCATGTCCTGACGCGTCCTGACACGTGCCATGGCCTTATCCTGCCATGTCCTGCGACATCTTGACTCGTGCTATGGCCACTCCCTTCCACGTCCTGACGCGTCCTGACTCTTACCATGGCCATATCCTGCCATGACATGCAACGCCCTAACTTGTGCCATGACTACGCCCTGCCACGTCCTCCGACATCCTGACTCGTGCCATGGCCACACCGTGACACGTCCTGACGCGTGCCATGGCCATGTCCTGACGCATCCTCACACGTACCATGGCCATATCCTACCATGTCCTGCGACGTCTCTACTCGTGGCACGGCCACGCCCTGCCATGTTCTGACGCGTCCTGACACGTACCTTGGCCATATCCTTCCATGTCCTGCGACATATTGACTCGTACTATGGCCACACCCTGCCATGTCATGACGCGTCCTGACACGTACCATGGCCATATCCTGCCATGTCCTGCGACGTCTAGACTCGTGGCATGGCCTCGCCCTGCCATGTCCTGACGCGTCCTGACACGTACCATGGCCCTATCCTGCCATGTCCTGCGACATCTTGACTCGTGCTATAACCACGCCGTGCCATGTCCTAATGCGTCCTGACACGTGCCATGGCCTTATCCTGCCATGTCCTGCGACATTTTGACTCGTGCTATGGCCACTCCCTTCTACGTCCTGACGCGTCCTGACTCTTACCATGGCCATATCATGCCATGACATGCAACGCCCTAACTTGTGCCATGACTACGCCCTGCCACGTCCTCCGACATCCTGACTCGTGCCATGGCCACACCGTGACACGTCCTGACGCGTGCCATGGCCATGTCCTGACGCGTCCTCACACGTACCATGGCCATATCCTACCATGTCCTGCGACGTCTCTACTCGTGGCATGGCCACGCCCTGCCATGTTCTGATGCGTCCTGACACGTACCTTGGCCATATCCTACCATGTCCTGCGACATATTGACTCGTACTATGGCCACACCCTGCCATGTCCTGACGCGCCCTGACACGTGCCATGGCCATGTCCTGACACGTCTTGCGAGGTCCGGACTCATGCCATGGCCATATCCAGATGCGTCCTGACACGTGCCATGGCCATGTCCTGATGCGTCCCTACACGTGCCATGGCCACGCCTTTCCATGTCCTGACGCGTCCGGGCACTTGCTATGGCCATGTCCTTTTGCGTCCTCACACGTACCATGGCCATATCCTGATGCGTCCTGACACATTCCATGGCCATGTCCTGACGCATCCTGCAACGTCCCGACTCGTGCCATGGCCACGCCCTGCCATGTCCTGCAACGTCCCGACTCGTGCCATGGCCACGCCCTGCAATGTCCTGACGCATCCTGACACGTGCCATGGCCATGTCCTGCCATGTCGTGCAACGTCCTAACTTGTGCCATGACCACGCCCTGCCACGTCCTGACGCGTGCCATGGCCATGTCCTGCGACATCTTGACTAGTGCCATGGCCAAACCCTACCACGTCTTGACGAGTGCCATGGCCATGTCCTGACGCATCCAGACACGTACCATGGCCATATCCTGCAATGTCTTGCGACGTCTTGACTTGTGCCATGGCCATGCCCTGCCATGTCATGACGCGTCCTGACACGTGCCCTGGCAATGTCCTGACACGTCCTGCAAGGTCTCGGCCTCGTGCCATGGCCACGCCCTGCCATGTCTTGCGACTTCCCGACTCGTGCCATGGCCACGCCCTGCCACGTCCTGACACGTCCTGACACGTACCATGGCCATATCCTGCCATGTCCTGCAACGTACTAACTTGTGCCATAACCACGCCCTGCCACGTCCTGCGACATCTTGACTCGTGCCATGGCCACACCCTGCCACGTCCTGACGCGTGCCAGTCCAGACGCCTCCTGACACGTACCATGGCCATATCCTGCCATGTCCTGCGACGTCTTGACACGTGGCATGGCCACGCCCTGCCATGTCATGACGCGTCCTGACACGTACCATGGCCATATCCTACCATGTCCTGCGACATCTAGACTCGTGGCATGGCCACACCCTGCCATGTCCTGACGCGTCCTGACACGTACCATGGCCCTATCCTGTCATGTCCTGCGACATCTTGACTCGTGCTATGACCACGCCGTGCCATGTCCTGACGCGTCCTGACACGTGCCATGGCCTTAGCCTGCCATGTCCTGCGACATCTTGACTCGTGCTATGGCCACTCCCTTCAACGTCCTGACGCGTCCTGACTCTTACCATGGCCATATCCTGCCATGACATGCAACGCCCTAACTTGTGCCATGACTACGCCCTGCCACGTCCTCCGACATCCTGACTCGTGCCATGGCCACACCGTGACACGTCCTGACGCGTGCCATGGCCATGTCCTTACGCGTCCTCACACGTACCATGGCCATATCCTACCATGTCCTGCGACGTCTCTACTCGTGGCATGGCCACGCCCTGCCATGTTCTGACGCGTCCTGACACGTACCTTGGCCATATCCTACCATGTCCTGCGACATATTGACTCGTACTATGGCCACACCGTGCCATGTCCTGACGCGTCCTGACACGTGCCATGGCCATGTCCTGACACGTCCGGCGAGGTCCGGACTCATGCCATGGCCATATCCTGATGCGTCCTGACACGTGCCATGGCCATGTCCTGATGCGTCCCTACACGTGCCATGGCCACGCCTTTCCATGTCCTGACGCTTCCGTACACGTGCTATGGCCATGTTCTTATGCGTCCT
Organism: Nicotiana benthamiana; assembly: GCA_034376525.1. Lineage (NCBI taxonomy): Eukaryota > Viridiplantae > Streptophyta > Magnoliopsida > Solanales > Solanaceae > Nicotiana > Nicotiana benthamiana. Next base: position 76,470 of record JAXGFW010000082.1, on the reverse strand, counting down.
GACACGTACCATGGCCATATCCTGATGCGTCCTGACACATGCCATGGCCATGTCCTGCCATGTCATGACGCGTACTGACACGTGCCCTGGCAATGTCCTGACACGTCCTGCAAGGTCGTGGCCTCGTGCCATGGCCACGCCCTGCCATGTCTTGCGATTTCCCGACTCGTGCCATGGCCACGCCCTGCCACGTCCTGACGCGTCCTGACACGTACCATGGCCATATCCTGCCATGTCCTGCAACGTCCTAACTTGTGCCATGACCACGCCCTGCCACGTCCTGCGACATCCTGACTCGTGCCATGGCCACACCCTGCCACGTCCTGACGCGTGCCATAGCCATGTCCTGACGCGTCCTGACACGTACCATGGCCATATCCTGTCATGTCCTACGACGTCTTGACTCGTGGCATGGCCACGCCCTACCATGTCCTGACGCGTCTTGACACGTACCATGGCCATATAATTCCATGTCTGCGACGTCCCGACTCGTGCCATGGCCACCCCCTGCCATGTCCTGCCATGTCCCGACTCGTGCCATGGCTACGCCTTGCCATATCCTGACGCAACCTGACACGTGCTATGTCAATGTCCAGACACGTCCTGCAACGTCCCGACTCGTGCCATTGCCACGCCCTGCGACGTCCTGACTCGTGCCATGGCCATGCTCTTCCATGTTTTGATGCGTACTGACACGTGCCATGGCCATGTCCTGACACGTCCCATGGCCATTACCTTACGCGTCTTGACACGTACCTTGGCCACGTCCTGACGCGTCCTGACACGTACCATGGCCATATCCTGCCATGTCCTGCGACATCTTGACTCGTGCCATGACCACGCACTGCCATGTCGTGATGCGTGCCATGGCCATGTCCTGCAACGTCCTGACTCGTGCCATTGCCATGCCCATCCACGTCCTGACGCGTGCCATGGCCATGTCTTGACGCGTCCTGACACGTACCAATGCAATATCCTGCCATGTCCTGATGAGTCCTGACACATGCCATGGCCATGTCATGACGCGTTCTAACACGTACAATGGCCATATCCTGCGATGTCCTGCGACGTCCTCACGCGTGCCATGGCCAATTCCTTCCATGTCCTGCGACGTCTTGACTCGTGCCATGGCCACGCCCTGCCATGTCTTGGCGCATCCCGACACGTGCCATGGCAGTGTCCATACACGTCATGCGAGGTGCCGACTCGTGCCATGGCCACGCCCTGCCATGTCCTGCGACATCCCGACTCGTGCCATGGCCACGCCTTGCCATGTCCTGATGTGTCCTAACACGTGCCATGGCCCATCCTGACGCGTCCTGTCACGTGCCATGGCGATGTCCTGACACATCCTAACACCTACCATGACCACGTCCTGACGCGTCCTGACACGTACCATGGCCATATCCTGCGACGTCCTTACTCGTGCCATGGCCACACCCTGCCATGTCTTGACGCGTGCCATGGCCATGTCAAGACGCGTCCTGACACCTACCATGGCCATGTCCAGACGCGTCCTGACACGTACCACGGACACGTCCTGATGCGTCCTGACAAGTACCATGGCCATATCCTGCCATGTCCTGCGATGTCCTAACTCATGCCATGACCATGCCCTGCCACGTCCTGACGCGTGCCATGGCCATGTCCTGCGACGTCCTGACTCGTGCCATGGCCACACCCTGCCATGTCCTGACGCGTCCTGACACGTGCCATGGCCATGTCCTGACACGTCCAGACAACGTACCACTCGTCCCATCCTTCCATGTCCTGCCACCTCTTGACTCGTGCCATGGCCACGCCCTGCCATGTCCTGACGCATCCTGACATGTGCCATGGCATGTCCTAACACGTCCTGCGTGGTCCCGACTCGTGCCATGGAACCGCCTTGCCATGTCCTGCGACGTCCCGACTCGTGCCATGGCCACGCCCTACCATGTCCTGACGCGTCCTGACACTTCCTGCGACGTCCCAACTCGTGCCATAGCCACGCCGTACCATGTCCTGCAACGTCCCGACTCGTGCCATGGCCACGCCCTGCCATGTCTTGACTTATCCTGACACGTGCCATGGCCATGTCCTTACACGTTCGGCGAGGTCCCGACTCGTGCCATGGCCACGCCCTGCCATGTCCTGCGACGTCCCGACTCGTGCCATGGCCACGCCCTGACGCGTCCTGCGACATCCCGCTCGTGCCATGGCCACGCCCTGCCATGTCCTGCAATGTCCCGACTGGTGCCCTGGCCACGCCCTGCCATGTCGTAATGCGTCGTTACATGTGCCATGGCCATGTCCTGAGGCGTCGTGACACGTGCCATGGCCATGTCCTGACACGTCCTGCGACGTCCCGACTCGTGCCATGGCCACGCCCTGCCATGTCCTGCGACGTCCCGACTCATTCCATGGCCACGCCCTGTCATGTCCAGATGCATCCTGACACGTGCCATGGCCATGTCCTGATGCGTCCTGACACGTGCCATGGCCATGTCCTGACGCATCCTGACACGTACCATGGCCACGTCCTGACGAGTCCTGACACGAACCATGGCCATATCCTGCCATGTCCTGCGACGTTCTGACTCATGCCATGACCACACCCTGCCATGTCCTGACGCGTCCTGACACGTGCCATGGCCATGGCCATGTCCTGCGACGTCCTGACTCGTGCCACAGCCACGCCCTGCCACGTCCTGACCCGTGCCATGGCCATGTCCTAACGCGTCCTGACACGTACCATGGCCATATCCTGCTATGTCCTGCGACGTCCTGACTCGTGACATGGTCACGCCCTACCATGTCCTGACACGTCCTGACACGTGCCATGGCCATGTCCTGACACGTCGTGCGACGTCCCAACTCGTGCCATGGCCACGCCCTGCCTTGTCCTGTAACGTCCCGACCCGTGCCATTGCCATGTCCTGCTAGGTCCCGACTCGTGCCATGGCCATGCCCTGCCATGTCCTGCGACGTCCCGACTCGTGCCATGGCCACGCCCTGCCATGTCCTGATGAGTCCTGACACATGCCATGGCCATGTCATGACGCGTTCTAACACGTACAATGGCCATATCCTGCGATGTCCTGCGACGTCCTCACGCGTGCCATGGCCACGCCCTGCCATGTTCTGCCGTGTCCTGACACGTACCTTAGCCATGTCCTGCCATGTCCTGCGACGTCTTGACTCGTGCCATGGCCACGCCCTGCCATGTCTTGGCGCATCCCGACACGTGCCATGGCAGTGTCCATACACGTCATGCGAGGTGCCGACTCGTGCCATGGCCACGCCCTGCCATGTCCTGCGACATCCCGACTCGTGCCATGGCCACGCCTTGCCATGTCCTGATGTGTCCTAACACGTGCCATGGCCCATCCTGACGCGTCCTGTCACGTGCCATGGCGATGTCCTGACACATCCTAACACCTACCATGACCACGTCCTGACGCGTCCTGACACGTACCATGGCCATATCCTGCGACGTCCTTACTCGTGCCATGGCCACACCCTGCCATGTCTTGACGCGTGCCATGGCCAAGTCAAGACGCGTCCTGACACCTACCATGGCCATGTCCTGCCATGTCCTGCAATGTCTTGACTCGTGGCATGGCCACGCCCTGCCATGTCATGATGCGTCCTGACAAGTACCATGGCCATATCCTGCCATGTCCTGCGATGTCCTAACTCATGCCATGACCATGCCCTGCCACGTCCTGACGCGTGCCATGGCCATGTCCTGCGACGTCCTGACTCGTGCCATGGCTACACCCTGCCACGTCCCGACGCGTGCCATGGCCATGTCCAGACGCGTCCAGACAAGTACCATGGCCAAATCCTGCCATGCCCTGCGACGTCTTGACTCGTGCCATGGCCACACCCTGCCATGTCCTGACGCATCCTGACAAGTGCCATGGCCATGTCCTGACACGTCCTGCGTGGTCCCGACTCGTGCCATGGAACCGCCCTGCCATGTCCTGCGACGTCCCGACTCGTGCCATGGCAACGCCCTGCCATGTCCTGACGCGTCCTGACACGTGCCATGGCCATGTCCTGACACTTCCTGCGACGTCCCAACTCGTGCCATAGCCACGCCGTACCATGTCCTGCGACGTCCCGACTCGTGCCATGGCCACGCCCTGCCATGTCCTGATGTTTCCTGACACGTGCCATGGCCATGTCCTGATGCGTCCTGACACGTGCCATGGCTATGTCCTGACGCATCCTAACATGTACCATGAGCACGTCCTGACGCGTCCTGCGACATCCCGCTCGTGCCATGGCCACGCCCTGCCATGTCCTGCAATGTCCCGACTCGTGCCCTGGCCACGCCCTGCCATGTCCTAATGCGTCGTTACATGTGCCATGGCCATGTCCTGATGCGTCCTGACACGTGCCATGGCCACGCCTTGACATGTCCTGCGACGTCCCGACTCGTGCCGTTGCCACGCCCTGCCATGTCTTGACGCGTCCTGACACGTACCATGGCCATGTCCTGCCACGTCCTGACTCGTGCCACAGCCACGCCCTGCTACGTCCTGACGCGTGCCATGGCCATGTCCTAACGCGTCCTGACACGTACCATGGCCATATCATGCCATGTCCTGCGACGTCCTGACTCGTGCCATGGTCACGCCCTAGCATGTCCTGACGCGTCCTGACACGTGCCATGGCCATGTCCTGACACGTCCTGCGACGTCCCGACTCGTGCCATGGCCACGCCCTGCCTTGTCATGTGACGTCCCGACTCGTGCCATGGCCATGTCCTGCGAGGTCCCGACTCGTGCCATGGCTATGCCCTGCCATGTCCTGCGACGTCCTGATTCGTGCCATGGCCACGCCCTGCCACGTCCTGACGTGTCCTGGCATGTGCCATAGGCATGTCCTGACACGTCCTGCAAGGTCTTGACTCGTGCCATGACCACGCCTTGCCATGTCTTGCGATGTTATGACTCGTGCCATGGCCACGCCCTGCCATGTCCTGATGCGTCGTGACACGTGCCATGGCCATGTCCTGACATGTCCTGCGACGTCCCGACTCGTGCCATGGCCACGCCCTGCCATGTCCTGCGACGTCCCTACTCATTCCATGGCCACGCCCTGTCATGTCCAGATGCATCCTGACACGTGCCATGGCCATGTCCTGATGCGTCCTGACACGTGCCATGGCCATGTCCTGACGCATCCTGACACGTACCATGGCCCCATCCTTACGAGTCATGACACGAACCATGGCCATATCCTGCCATGTCCTGCGACGTTCTGACTCGTGCCATGACCACGCCCTGCCACGTCCTCACGCATGCCATGGCCATGTCCTGCGACGTCCTGACTCGTGCCACAGCCACGCCCTGCCACGTCCTGACCCGTGCCATGGCCATGTCCTAACGCGTCCTGACACGTACCATGGCCATATCATGCCATGTCATGCGACGTCCTGACTCGTGCCATGGTCACGCCCTAGCATGTTCTGACGCGTCCTGACACGTGCCATGGCCATGTCCTGACACGTCCTGCGACGTCCCGACTCGTGCCATGGCCACGCCCTGCCTTGTCCTGTGACGTCCCGACTCGTGCCATGGCCATGTCCTGCGAGGTCCCGACTCGTGCCCTGGCCATACGCTGCCATGTCCTGCGACGTCCTGACTCGTGCCATGGCCACGCCCTGCCACGTCCTGACGTGTCCTGACATGTGCCATAGGCATGTCCTGACGCGTTCTAACACGTACAATGGCCAAATCCCACCATGTCCTGCGACGTCCTCACGTGTGCCATGGCCAATTCCTTCCATGTCCTTCGACGTCTTGACTCGTGCCATGGCCACGCCCTGCCATGTCTTGACGCATCCCGACACGTGCCATGGCAGTGTCCATACACGTCATGCGAGGTGCCGACTCGTGCCATGGCCACGCCCTACCATGTCCTGCGACGTCCCGACTCGTGCCATGGCCACGCCCTGCCATGTCCTGATGTGTCCTGACACGTGCCATGGCCCATCCTGACGCGTCCTGTCACGTGCCATGGCAATGTCCTGACGCATCCTAACACCTACCATGACCACGTCCTGACGCGTCCTGACACGTACCATGGCCATATCCTGCGACGTCCATACTCGTGCCATGGCCACACCCTGCCACGTCTTGACGCGTGCCATGGCCATGTCAAGACGCGTCCTGACACCTACCATGGCCATGTCCAGACGCGTCCTGACACGTACCACGGACACGTCCTGATGCGTCCTGACAAGTACCATGGCCATATCCTGCCATGTCCTGCGATGTCCTAACTCATGCCACGACAACGCCCTGCCACGTCCTGACGCGTGCCATGGCCATGTCCAGACGCGTCCTGACAAGTACCATGGCCAAATCCTGCCATGCCCTGCGACGTCTTGACTCGTGCCATGGCCACACCCTGCCATGTCCTGACGCATCCTGACAAGTGCCATGGCCATGTCCTGACACGTCCTGCGTGGTCCCGACTCGTGCCATGGAACCGCCCTGCCATGTCCTGCAACGTCCCTACTCGTGCCATGGCAACGCCCTGCCATGTCCTGACGCGTCCTGACACGTGCCATGGCCATGTCCTGACACTTCCTGCAACGTCCCAACTCGTGCCATAGCCACGCCGTACCATGTCCTGCGACGTCCCGACTCGTGCCATGGCCACGCCCTACCATGTCCTGATGTTTCCTGACACGTGCCATGGCCATGTCCTGATGCGTCCTGACACGTGCCATGGCTATGTCCTGACGCATCCTAACATGTACCATGTGCACGTCCTGACGCGTCCTGCGACATCCCGCTCGTGCCATGGCCACGCCCTGCCATGTCCTGCAACGTCCCGACTCGTGCCCTGGCCACGCCCTGCCATGTCCTAATGCGTCGTGACATGTGCCATGGCCATGTCCTGACGCGTCCTGACACGTACCATGGCCATGTCCTGCCACGTCCTGACTCGTGCCACAGCCACGCCCTGCTACGTCCTGACGCGTGCCATGGCCATGTCCTAACGCGTCCTGACACGTACCATGGCCATATCATGCCATGTCCTGCGACGTCCTGACTCGTGCCATGGTCACGCCCTAGCATGTCCTGACGCGTCCTGACACGTGCCATGGCCATGTCCTGACACGTCCTGCGATGTCCCGACTCGTGCCATGGCAACGCCCTGCCTTATCCTGTGACGTCCCGACTCGTGCCATGGCCATGTCCTGCGAGGTCCCGACTCGTGCCATGGCCATGCCCTGCCATGTCCTGCGACGTCCTGATTCGTGCCATGGCCACGCCCTGCCACGTCCTGACGTGTCCTGGCATGTGCCATAGGCATGTCCTGACACGTCCTGCAAGGTCTTGACTCGTGCCATGACCACGCCTTGCCATGTCCTGCGATGTTACGACTCGTGCCATGGCCACGCCCTGTCATGTCCAGATGCATCCTGACACGTGCCATGGCCATGTCCTGATGCGTCCTGACACGTGCCATGGCCATGTCCTGACGCATCCTAACACGTACCATGGCCACATCCTTACGAGTCCTGACACGAACCATGGCCATATCCTGCCATGTCCTGCGACGTTCTGACTCGTGCCATGACCACACCCTGCCACGTCCTTACGCATGCCATGGCCATGTCCTGCGACGTCCTTACTCGTGCCACAGCCACGCCCTGCCACGTCCTGACCCGTGCCATTGCCATGTCCTAACGCGCCCTGACACGTACCATGGCCATATCATGCCATGTCTTGCGACGTCCTGACTCGTGCCATGGTCACGCCCTAGCATGTCCTGACGCGTCCTGACACGTGCCATGGCCATGTCCTGACACGTCCTGCGACGTCCCGACTCGTGCCATGGCCACGCCCTGCCTTGTCCTGTGACGTCCCGACTCGTGCCATGGCCATGTCCTGCGAGGTCCCGACTCGTGCCCTGGCCATGCCCTGCCATGTCCTGCGACGTCCTGACTCGTGCCATGGCCACGCCCTGCCACGTCCTGACGTGTCCTGACATGTGCCATAGGCATGTCCTGACACGTCCTGCAAGGTCTTGACTCGTGCCATGACCATGCCTTGCCATGTCCTGCGATGTTACGACTCGTGCCATGGCCACGCCCTGCCATGTCCTGATGCGTCGTGACACGTGCCATGGCCATGTCCTGACACGTCCTGCGACGTCCCGACTCGTGCCATGGCCACGCCCTGCCATGTCCTGCTACGTCCCGACTCATTCCATGGCCACGCCCTGTCATTTCCAGATGCATCCTGACACGTGCCATGGCCATGTCCTGACACGTACCATGGCCATATCCTGCGACGTCCTTACTCGTGCCATGGCCACACCCTGCCACGTCTTGACGCGTGCCATGGCCATGTCAAGACGCGTCCTGACACGTGCCATGCCCATGTCCTGACGCATCCTGACACGTACCATGGCCACATCCTGACGCGTTCTGAAACGTACTATGGCCATGTCTTGATGCGTCCTGACACGTCCTCACGCGTGCCATGGCCAAATCCTTCCATGTCCTGCGACGTCTCGACTCGTGCCATGGCCACGCCCTGCCATGTCCTGACGCGTCCTGACACGTGCCATGGCAATGTCTTGACATTTCCTGCGATGTCCCAACTCGTGCCATAGCCACGCCGTACCATGTCCTGCGACGTCCCGACTCGTGCCCTAGCCACGCCCTGCCTTGCCCTGATGTTTCCTGACACGTGCCATGGCCATGTCCTGATGCGTCCTGACACGTGCCATGGCCATGACCTGACGCATCCTAACACGTACCATGACCACGTCCTAAAGCGTCCTGTGACATCCCGACTCGTGCCATGGCCACGCCCTGCCATGTCCTGCAATGTCCCGACTCGTGCCCTGGCCACGCCCTGCCACGTCCAAATGCGTCGTGACACGTGCCATGGCCATGTCCTGATGCATCCTGACACGTGCCATGGCCACGCCTTGCCATGTCCTGCGACGTCCCGACTCGTGCCATGGCCACGCCCTGCCATGTTCTAACGCGTCCTGACACGTACCATGGCCATGTCATGAAACGTCCTGCGACGTCCCGACTCGTGCCATGGCCATGCCCTGCCATGTCCTGCGATTTCCCGACTCGTGCCATGGCCACGCCCTGCCATGTCCTCATGAGCCCTGACACATGCCATGGCCATGTCTTGATGCGTCCTGACACGTGCCATGGCCATGTCCTGATGCGTCCTGACACGTCCTCACGCGTGCCATGGCCAAATCCTTCCATGTCCTGCCACGTCTTGACTCGTGCCATGGCCACGCCCTGCCATGTCCTGACGTATCCTGACACGTGCCATGGCCATGTCCATACACGTCCTGTGAGGTCCCGACTCGTGCCATGGCCACGCCCAGCCATGTCCTGCGACGTCCCGACTCGTGCAATGACCACGCCCTGCCATGTCCTGATGTGTCCTGACACGTGCCATGGCCCATCTTGATGCGTCCTGACACTGGCCATGGCGATGTCCTGACGCATCCTAACACGTACCATGACCACGTCCTGACGCGTCCTGACACGTACCATGGCCATATCCTGCCATGTCCTATGACGTCCTAACTTGTGCCATGACCACGCCCTGCCACGTCCTGACCCGTGCCATGGCCTTGTCTTGCGATGTCCTTACTCGTGCCATGGCCACACCCTGCCACGTCTTCACGCGTGCCATGGCCATGTCAAGACACGTCCTGACACCTACCATGGCCATGTCCAGACGCGTCCTGACACGTACCACGGACACGTCCTGATGCGTCCTGACACGTACCATGGCCATATCCTGCCATGTCCTGCGATGTCCTAACCATTGCCATGACCACGCCCTGCCACGTCCTGACGTGTGCCATGGTCATGTCCTGCGATGTCCTGACTCGTGTCATGGCCACACCCTGCCAGGTCCCGACGCGTGCCATGGCCATGTCCTGACGCGTCCTAACAAGTACCATTGCCAAATCCTGCCATGTCCTGCGATGTCTTGACTCGTGCCATGGCCACACCCTGCCATGTCCTGACGCATCCTGACACGTGCCATGGCCATGTCTTGACACATCCTACGTGGTCCCGACTCGTGCCATGGAACCGCCCTGCCATGTCCTGCGAAGTCCCGACTCGTGCCATGGCCACGCCCTGCCATGTCCTGACGCGTCCTGACACGTGCCATGGCCATGTCCTGACACTTCCTGCGACGTCCCAACTCGTGCCATAGCCACGCCGTACCATGTCCTGTGACGTCCCGACTCGTGCCACGGCCACGCCCTGCCATGTCCTAATGTTTCCTGACACGTGCCATGGCCACGTCCTGACGTGGCCTGCGACATCCCGACTCGTGCCATGGCCACGCCCTGCCATATCCTGCAACGTCCCGACTCGTGCCCTGGCCATGCCCTGCCATGTCCTAATGCGTCGTGACACGTGCCATGGCCATGTCCTGATGCGTCCTGACACGTGCCATGGCCACGCCTTGCCATGTCCTGCGACGTCCCGACTCGTACCATGGCCACGCCCTGCCATGTCCTGACGCGTCCTGACACATACCATGGCCATGTCCTGCGACGTCCTGACTCGTGCCATGACCACGCCCTGCCACATCCTCACGCGTGCCATGGCCATGTCCTGCCACGTCCTGACTCGTGCCACAGCCACGCCCTGCAACGTCCTGACGCGTGCCATGGCCATGTCCTAACGCGTCCTGACACGTACCATGGCCAATTCCTGCCATGTCCTGCGACGTCCTGACACGTGCCATGGTTACGCCCAACCATGTCCTGACGCGTCCTGACACGTGCCATGGCCATGTGCTGACACGTCCTGCGACGTCAAGACTCGTGCCATGGCCACGCCCTACCTTGTCCTGTGACGTCCCGACTCGTGCCATGGCCATGTCCTGCGAGGTCTCGACTCGTGCCATGGCCATGCCCTGCCATGTCCTGCGACGTCTCGACTCGTGCCATGGCCACGCCCTGCCACGTCCTGACGTGTCCTGACATGTGCCATGGCCATGTCTTTACACGTCCTGCAAGGTCCTGACTCGTGCCATGACCACGCCTTGCCATGTCCTGCGATGTTACGACTCGTGCCATGGCCACGCCCTGCCATGTCCTGATGCGTCATGACACGTGCCATGGCCATGTCCTGAATTGTCCTGCGACGTCCCGACTCGTGCCATGGCGACGCCCTGCCATGTCCTGCGACGTCCCGACTCATTCCATGGCCACGCCCTGTCATGTCCAGATGCATCCTGACACGTGCCATGGCCATGTCCTAACGCGTCCTGACACGTACCATGGCCATATCATGCCATGTGTTGCGACGACCTGACTCGTGCGATGGTCACGCCCTACCATGTCGTGACGCGTCCTGACACGTGCCATGGCCACGCCCTGCCACGTCCTACCGTGTCCTGACATGTGCCATAGCCATGTCCTGACACGTCTTGCAACGTCTTGACTCGTGCCATGACCACGCCTTGCCATGTCCTGACACGTCCTGCGACGTCCCGACTCGTGCCATGGCCATGTCCTGACGCATCCTGACACGTACCATGGCCACGTCCTGACGAGTCCTGACACGAACCATGGCCATATCCTGCCATGTCCTACGACGTTCTTACTCGTGCCATGACCACGCCCTGCCACGTCCTCACGCATGCCATGGCCATGTCCTGCGACGTCCTGACTCGTGCCACAGCCACACCCTGCCACGTCCTGACCCATGCCATGGCCATGTCCTAACGCGTCCTGACACGTACCATGGCCATATCCTGCCATGTCCTGCGACATCCTGACTCGTGCCATGGTCATGCCCTACCATGTCCTGACGCGTCCTCACACGTGCCATGGCCATGTCCTGTCACGTCCTGCGACGTCCCGACTCGTGCCATGGCCACGCCCTGCCTTATCCTGTGACGTCCCGACCCATGCCATTGCCATGTCCTGCGAGGTCCCGACTCGTGCCATGGCCATGCCCTGCCATGTCCTGCGACGTCCCGACTCGTGCCATGGCCACGCCCTGCCATGTCCTGATGAGTCCTGACACATGCCATGGCCATGTCCTGATGCGTCCCGACACGTGCCATGGCCATGTCCTGACGCATCCTGACACGTACCATGGCCACGTCCTGACGCGTTCTGACACGTACAATGGCCATATCCTGCCATGTCCTGCGACGTCCTCACGCGTGCCATGGCCAAATCCTTCCATGTCCTGCGACGTCTTGACTCGTGCCATGGCCACGCCCTGCCATGTCTTGACGCATCCCGACACGTGCCATGGCCGTGTCCATACACGTCCTGCGAGGTGCCGACTCGTGCCATGGCCACGCCCTGCCATGTCCTGCAACGTCCCGACTCGTGCCATGGCCACGCCCTGCCATGTACGGATGTGTCCTGACACGTGCCATGGCTTATTCTGATGCGTCCTGTCACGTGCCATGGCGATGTCCTGACGCATCCCAACATCTACCATGACCACGTCCATACGCGTCCTGACACGTACCATGGCCATATCCTGCCATGTCCTGCGACGTCCTAACTTGTGCCATGACCACGCCCTGCCACGTCCTGACCCGTGCCATGGCCATGTCCTGCGACGTCCTTACTCGTGCCATGGCCACACCCTGCCACGTCTTGACGCGTGCCATGGCCATGTCAAGACGCGTCCTGACACATACCACGGCCGCGTCCTGACACGTACCACGGCCACGTCCTGATGCGTCCTGACACGTACCATGGCCATATCCTGCCATGTCCTGCCATGTCCTAACTCATGCCATGACCACGCCCTGCCACGTCCTGACGCGTGCCATGGCCATGTCCTGCGACGTCCTGACTCGTGCCATGGCCACACCCTGCCACGTCCCGACGCGTGCCATGGCCATGTCCAGACGCGTCCTGACAAGTAGCATGGCCAAATCCTGCCATGTCCTGCGACGTCTTGACTCGTGCCATTGCCACACCCTGCCATGTCCTGACGCATCCTGACATGTGCCATGACCATGTCCTGACACGTCCTGCGTGGTCCCGACTAGTGCCATGGAACCGCCCTGCCATGTCCTGCGACGTCCCGACTCGTGCCATGGCCACGCCCTGCCATGTCCTGACGCGTCCTGACACGTGCCATGGCCATGTCCTGACACGTCCTGCGACGTCCTGACACGAACCATGGCCATATCCTGCCATGTCCTACGACGTCCTGACTCGTGCCATGACCACGCCCTGCCACGTCCTCTCGCATGCCATGGCCATGTCCTGCGACGTCGTGACTCGTGCCACAGCCACGCCCTGCCACGTCCTGACGCGTGCCATGGCCATGTCCTAACGCGTCCTGACACGTACCATGGCCATTTCCTGCCATGTCCTGCAACGTCCTGACTCGTTCCATGGTCACGCCCTACCATGTCCTGACGCGTCCTGACACGTGCCATGGCCATGTCCTGACACGTCCCGACTCGTGCCATGGCCACGCCCTGCCTTGTCCTGTGACGTCCCGACCCGTGCCATGGCCATGTCCTGCGAGGTCCCGACTCGTGCCATGGCCATGCCCTGCCATGTCCTGCGACGTCCCGACTCGTGCCATGTCCTGATGAGTCCTGACACATGCCATGGCCATGTCCTGATGCGTCCCGACACGTGCCATGGCCATGTCCTGACGCATCCTGACACGCACCATGGCCACGTCCTGACGCGTTCTGACACGTACAATGGCCATATCCTGCCATGTCCTGCGACGTCCTCACACGTGCCATGGCCAAATCCATCCATGTCCTGCGACGTCTTGACTCGTGCCATGGCCACGCCCTGCCATGTCTTGATGCATCCTGACATGTGCCATGGCCGTGTCCATACACGTCCTGCGAGGTGCCGACTCGTGCCATGGCCACGCCTTGCCATGTCCTGCGACGTCCCGACTCGTGCCATGGCCACGCCCTGCCATGTCCTGATGTGTCCTGACACGTGCGATGGCCCATCCTGATGCATCCTGTCACGTGCCATGGCGATGTCCTGACGCATCCTAACACCTACCATGACCACGTCCTGACGCGTCCTGACACGTACCATGGCCATATCCTGCCATGTCCTGCGACGTCCTAACTTGTGCCATGACCACGCCCTGCCACGTCTTGACCCGTGCCATGGCCATGTCCTGCGACGTCCATTCTCGTGCCATGGCCACACCCTGCCACGTCTTGACGCGTGCCATGGCCATGTCAAGACGCGTCCTGACACGTACCATGGCCATGTCCAGACGCGTCCTGACACGTACCACGGACACGTCCTGATGTGTCCTGACACGTACCATGGCCATATCCTGCCATGTCCTGCGATGTCCTAACTCATGCCATGACCACGCCCTGCCACGTCCTGACGCGTGCCATGGCCATGTCCTGCGACGTCTTAACTCGTGACATGGCCACACCCTGCCACGTCCCGACGCGTGCCATGGTCATGTCCTGCGATGTCCTGACTCGTGCCATGGCCACACCCTGCCACGTCCCGACGCGTGCCATGGCCATGTCCTGACGCGTCCTGACAAGTACCATGGCCAAATCCTGCCATGTCCTGCGACGTCTTGACTCGTGCCATGGCCACACCCTGCCATGTCCTGATGTATCCTGACACGTGCCATGGCCATGTCCTGATGCGTCTTGACATGTGCCATGGCCATGTCCTGTCGCATCCTAACACGTACCATGACCACGTCCTGACGCGTCCTACGACATCCCGACTCGTGCCATGGCCACGCCCTGCAATGTCCTGCAACGTCCCGACTCGTGCCCTGGCCACGCCCTGCCATGTCCTAATGCGTCGTGACACGTGCCATGGCCATGTCCTGATGCGTCCTGACACATGCCATGGCCACGCCTTGCCAAGTCCTGCGACGTCCCGACTCGTGCCATGCCCATGCCTGCCATGTCCTGACTCGTCCTGACATGTGCCATGGCCATGTCCTGAAACGTCCTGCGACGTCCCGACTCGTGCCATGGCCACGCCCTGCCATGTCCTGCGACGTCCCGACTCGTGCCATGGCCACGCCCTGCCATGTCCATACGCGTCCTGACATGTGCCATGGCCATGTCCTGCGAGGACCCATCTCTTGCCATAGCCATGCCCTGCCATGTCCTGCAACGTCCCGACTCGTGCCATGGCCACGCCCTGCCATGTCCTGCGACGTCCCGACTCGTGCCATGGCCACGCCCTGCCATGTCCTCATGAGCCCTGACACATGCCATGGCCATGTCTTGATGCGTCCTGACACGTGCCATGGCCATGTCCTGATGCGTCCTGACACGTCCTCACGCGTGCCATGGCCAAATCCTTCCATTTCCTGCCACGTCTTGACTCGTGCCATGGCCACGCCCTGCCATGTCCTGACGTATCCTGATACGTGCCATGGCCATGTCCTTACACGTCCTGCGAGCTCCCGACTCGTGCCATGGCCATGCCCTGCCATGTCCTACGACGTCCCGACTCGTGCAATGGCCACGCCCTGCCATGTCCTGATGTGTCCTGACACGTGCAATGGCCCATCCTGATGCGTCCTGACACTGGTCGTGGCGATGTCCTGACTCATCCTAACACGTACCATGACCACGTCCTGACGCGTCCTGACACGTACCATGGCCATATCCTGCCATGTCCTATGACGTCCTAACTTGTGGCATGACCACGCCCTGCAATGTCCTGACCCGTGCCATGGCCATGTCCTGCGACGTCCTTATTCGTGCCATGGCCACACCGTGCCACGTCTTGACGCGTGCCATGGCCATGTCAAGACGCGTCCTGACACCTACCATGGCCATGTCCATACGGATCCTGACACGTACTACGGACACGTCCTGACACGTACCATGGCCATATCCTGCCATGTCCTGCGATGTCCTAACTCATGCCATGACCACGCCCTGCCACGTCATGACGCGTGCCATGGCCATGTCCTGCGACGTCCTGACTCGTGTCATGGCCACACCCTGCCAGGTCCCGACGCGTGCCATGGCCATGTCCTGACGCGTCCTGACAAGTACCATTGCCAAATCTTGCCATGTCCTGCGACGTCTTGACTCGTGCCATGGCCACACCCTGCCATGTCCTGACGCATCCTAACACGTGCCATGGCCATGTCCTGACACGTCCTGCGAGGACCCATCTCTTGCCATAGCCATGCCCTGCCATGTCCTGCAACGTCCCGACTCGTGCCATGGCCACGCCCTGCCATGTCCTGCGACGTCCCGACTCGTGCCATGGCCACGCCCTGCCATGTCCTCATGAGCCCTCACACATGCCATGGCCATGTCTTGATGCGTCCTGACACGTGCCATGGCCATGTCCTGATGCGTCCTGACACGTCCTCACGCGTGCCATGGCCAAATCCTTCCATGTCCTGCAACGTCTTGACTCGTGCCATGGCCACGCCCTGCCATGTCCTGACGTATCCTGATACGTGCCATGGCCATGTTCTTACACGTCCTGCAAGCTCCCGACTCGTGCCATGGCCACGCCCTGCCATGTCCTGCGACGTCCCGACTCGTGCAATGGCCACGCCCTGCCATGTCCTGATGTGTCCTGACACGTGCAATGGCCCATCCTGATGCGTCCTGACACTGGCCGTGGCGATGTCCTGACGCATCCTAACACGTACCATGACCACGTCCTGACGCGTCCTGACACGTACCATGGCCATATTCTGCCATGTCCTATGACGTCCTAACTTGTGGCATGACCACGCCCTGCCATGTCCTGACCCGTGCCATGGCCATGTCCTATGACGTCCTTATTCGTGCCATGGCCACACCCTGCCACGTCTTGACGCGTGCCATGGCCATGTCAAGACGCGTCCTGACACCTACCATGTCTTGACGCATCCTGACACGTTCCATGGCCATGTCCTGACACATCCTGCGTGGTCCCGAATCGTGCCATGGAACCGCCCTGCCATGTCCTGCGACGTCCTGACTCGTGCCATGGCCACGCCCTGCCATGTCCTGACGCGTCCTAACACGTGCCATGGCCATGTCCTGACACTTCCTGCGACGTCCCAACTCGTGCCATAGCCACGCTGTTCCATGTCCTGCGACGTCCCGACTCGTGCCATGGCCACGCCCTGCCATGTCCTGATATTTCCTGACACGTGCCATGGCCATGTCCTGATGCGTCTTGACACGTGCCATGGCTATATCCTGACGCATCCTAACACGTACCATGACCACGTCCTGACGCGTCCTGCGACATCCCGACTCGTGCCATGGCCACGCCCTGCCTTCTCCTGCAACGTCCCGACTCGTGCCCTGGCCACGCCCTGCCATGTCCTAATGCGTCGTGACACGTGCCATGGCAATGTCTTGATGCGTCCTGACACGTGCCATGGCCACGCCTTGCCATGTCCTGCGACGTCCCGACTCGTGCCATGGCCACGCCCTGCCATGTCCTGATGCGTCCTGACACGTACCATGGCCATGTCCTGCGACGTCCTGACTCGTGCCATGACCACGCCCTGCCACGTCCTCACGCGTGCCATGGCCATGTCCTGCCACGTCCTGACTCGTGCCACAGCCACGCCCTGCCACGTCCTGACGCGTGCCATGGCCATGTCCTAACGCGTCCTGACACGTACCATGGCCATATCCTGCCATGTCCTGCGACGTCCTGACTCGTGCCATGGTCACGCCCTACCATGTCCTGACGCGTCCTGACACGTGCCATGGCCAAGTCCTGACACGTCCTGCGACGTCCCGACTCGTGCCATGGCCACGCCCTGCCTTATCCCGTGACGTCCCGACTCGTGCCAAGGCCATGTCCTGCGTGGTCCCGACTCGTGCCATGGCCATGCCCTGCCATGTCCTACGACGTCCCGACTCGTGCCATGGCCACGCCCTGCCACGTCCTGACATGTCCTGACATGTGCCATGGCCATGTCCTGACACGTCCTGCAAGATCCTGACTAGTGCCAAGACCACGCCTTGCCATGTCCTGCGATGTTACCACTCGTGCCATGGCCACGCCCTGCCATGTCTGGATGCGTCGTGACACGTGCCATGGCCATGTCCAGACACGTCCTGCGACGTCCCGACTCGTGCCATGGCCACGCCCTGCCATGTCCTGCGACGTCCCGACTCATTCCATGGCCACGCCCTGTCATGTCCAGATGCATCCTGACACGTGCCATGGCCATGTCCTGATGCGTCATGACACGTGCCATGGCCATGTCCTGATGCAGCCTGACACGTACCATGGCCACGTCCTGACGAGTCCTGACACGAACCATGGCCATATCCTGCCATGTCCTGCGACGTCTTGACTCGTGCCATGACCACGCTCTGCCACGTCCTCACGCATGCCATGGCCATGTCCTGCGATGTCCTGACTCGTGCCACAACCACGCCCTGCCACGTCCTGACGCGTGCCATGGCCATGTCGTAACGCGTCCTGACACGTACCATGGCTATTTCCTGCCATGTCCTGCGGCGTCCTGACTCGTGCCATGGTCACGCCCTACCATGTCCTGACGCGTCCTGACACGTGCCATGGCCATGTCCTGACACGTCCCGACTCGTGCCATGGCCACGCCCTGCCTTGTCCTGTGACGTCCCGACCCGAGCCATGGCCATGTCCTGCGAGGTCCCGACTCGTGCCATGGCCATGCCCTGCCATGTCCTGCGACGTCCCGACTCGTGCCATGTCCTGATGAGTCCTGACACATGCCATGGCCATGTCCTGATGCGTCCCGACACGTGCCATGGCCATGTCCTGACGCATCCTGACACGTACCATGGCCACGTCCTGACGCATTCTGACAAGTACAATGCCCATATCCTGCCATGTCCTGCGACGTCCTCACACGTGCCATGGCCAAATCCATCCATGTCCTGCGACGTCTTGACTCGTGCCATGGCCACGCCCTGCCATGTCTTGATGCATCCTGACACGTGCCATGGCCGTGTCCATACACGTCCTGCGAGGTGCCGACTCGTGCCATGGCCACGCCTTGCCATGTCCTGCGACGTCCCGACTCGTGCCACGGCCACGCCCTGCCATGTCCTGATGTGTCCTGACACGTGTCATGGCCCATCCTGATGCGTCCTGTCACGTGCCATGGCGATGTCCTGACGCATCCTAACACCTACCATGACCACGTCCTGACGCGTCCTGACCTGTACCATGGCCATATCCTGCCATGTCCTGCGACGTCCTAACTCGTGCCATGACCGTGCCCTGCCACGTCCTGACCCGTGCCATGGCCATGTCCTGCGATGTCCATTCTTGTGCCATGGCCACACCCTGCCACGTCTTGACGAGTGCCATGGCCATGTCCAGACGCGTCCTGACACGTACCATGGCCATATCCTGCCATGTACTGCGACGTCCTTACTCGTGCCATGGCCACGCCCTGCCACGTCCTGACGTGTCCTTACATGTGCCATGGCCATGTCCTGACACGTCCTGCGAGGTCCTGACTCGTGCCATGACCATGCCTTGCCATGTCCTGCGACGTTTCATGCCATGGCCACGCCCTACAATGTCCTGATGCGTCCTGACACGTGCCATGGCCATGTCCTGACACGTCTTGCGACGTCCCGACTCGTGCCATGGCCATGCCCTGCCATGTCCTGCGATGTCCCAACTCATTCCATGGCCACGCCCTGTCATGTCCAGATGCATCTTGACACGTGCCATGGCCATGTCCTGATGCGTCCTGACACGTGCCATGGCCATGTCCTGACGCATCCTGACACGTACCATGGCCACGTCCTGACGAGTCCCGACACGAACCATGGCCATATTCTGCCATGTCCTGCGACGTCCTGACTCGTGCCATGACCACGCCCTGCCACGTCCTCACGCGTGCCATGGCCATTTCCTGCGACGTCCTGACTCGTGCCACAGCTACGCCCTGCCACGTCCTGACACGTGCCATGGCCATGTCCTAACGCGTCCTGACACGTACCATGGCCATATCCTGCCATGTCCTGCGACGTCCTGACTCGTGCCATGGTCACGCCCTACCATGTCCTGACGAGTCCTGACACGTGCCATGGCCATGTCCTGACACGTCCTGCGACGTTCCGACTCTTGCCATGGCCATGCCCTGCCTTGTCCTGTGACGTCCCGACTCGCGCCATGGCCAAGCCCTGCCATGTCCTGATGCGGCCTGACACGTGCCATAGACATGTCTTTAAACGTGCTGCGACGTCCCGACTCGTGCCATGGCCACGCCCTGCCATGTCCTGTGACGTCCCGACTCGTGCCATGGCCACGCCCTGCCATGTCCTGACGCGACCTGACACATGCCATGGCCATGTCCTGCGAGGTCCCGACTCGTGCCATGGCCACGCCCTACCATGTCCTGATGAGTCCTTACACATGCCATGGCCATGTCCTGATGCGTCCTGACACGTGCCATGCCCATGTCCTGACGTATCCTGACACGTACCATGGCCACGTCCCGACGCGTTCTGAAACGTACCATGGCCATGTCCTGATGCGTCCAGACACGTCCTCACGCGTGCCATGGCCAAATCCTTCCATGTCCTGCCACGTCTTCACTCGTGCCATGGCCCTGCCCTGCTGTCACGGGGCCGATTTTGGACACTTAAATCCTGGCCGAGGTTTCGCCTCCGTGCGGCAGTCAAGCCTTGCCTGACTCAGCCTTCCCCCAAAACTTGCCAATCGAACACAAGTTTGGCCTTAGACGAATTTGGGCAGCAAAACTGAATATAAATGAGACAAGCATATACGGGAACAATTTCCCAACCTTTATATTAATATGGAAAAGAATACAAAGGACCCTCACTCTCGCTATGAACAATGCCGCTCACAGCCCACTCTCCGACTAAGATGACCTTGTCAATCTTGGCCGAACACTCGGATTGTCTCACAACCCAAGTCCCCTTTTTCCTTGAAACACTTAGAACTCCTCACGTTTCCCTCGTGTTTCCCAGCAAGCAACTACACACGAATTACTTGACTTCACTTGCTTAGTTCTGCCTTAGCCTAGGGGTCCTATTTATAGCACATAGGAACCCCTTTACATGCACATTTTCGTCCAACAGCCCACTTCCCCACTAAGCTAACATGTTCCTAACTTTGTGGCTGACACCCCCAGCCACTTAGGATCCACTACTCACGAAATGGGGCATTATACAAGCATTACAAGATAATGGGGATCATGGGGGAACATGGGAGATCATGGCCTACAAACAAGGAACTCCTGCCAACCGCTTCCATGTGCTTCTCATGTGCAATTCGGACCAGCTGCATTTCGCCCTAAGGATGCTCGAGCCATGCCTTAGTTAATTTAACATTGTCCCATACCAATGCCGGCGTAATTCGCTGCCATCATATTTCCCGCACACTGCCCGGCGCCCATACACCGTGCGCACACTGCCTTTGGCCCTTGTCCGTTGCCATGTTCCTTTCTGCCTCATTTCCCTCGTGCCATCACTTGTATTTTCTTTCCTATAGCCTTGCCTTGGCTATTGAAAGCCTTTGCCGTCAACCCGCATTCCCGCTTTGCCTTAGCTTAGCCCGCATTTAGCTGTCCCGACCAATGTCATGCCGACTGTCTTTGGCGCGCATGCCGTGCCATGCCGCCCCATTTTGCCGATGCTGCCTTGTCAAGCCCTTTCCAAGCAAACCTTGTCCGCCCCAAGGTCTTGGCCTTGCTTGCCCGTTCCAGCCCGTCGACCCACTGATATTGGCGCGCATGCCATGCCATGCTGCCGCCCGTCCGTTGCCTTGTCAAGCCCTTCCAAGCAAACCTTGCCCATGCCAAGGTCTTGGCCTCGCTTGCACATCCGTTTGGCGCGCATGCCGTGCCATGCTGCCGCCCGTCCTTGCCAATACTGCCTTGTCAAGCCCTTCCAAGCAAACCTTTGCGCGCCAAGGTCTTGGCCTTGCTTGCACATACTAGCATATCGACTTCCCGTCCATTGGCGCGCATGCCGTACCATGCTGCCGCCCGTCCTTGCCGACTTTCAAAGTTGGGGTCCTAACACCTGCCATGTCCTGACGCATCCTGACACGTGCCATGTCTATGTCGTGACACGTCCTGCGTGGTCCCGACTCATGCCATGGAACCGCCCTGCCATGTCCTGCGACGTCCCGACTCGTGCCATGGCCACGCCATGCCATGTCCTGACGCGTCCTGACACGTGCCATGGCCATGTCCTGACACTTCTTGCGATGTCCCAAATCGTGCCATAGCCAAGCCGTACCATGTCCTGCGACGTCCCGACTCGTGCCATGGCCACGCCCTGCCATGTCCTGATGTTTCCTGACACGTGCCATGGCCATGTCCTGATGCGTCCTGACACGTGCCATGGCCATGTCCTGACGCATCCTAACACGTACCATGACCACGTCCTGACGCGTCCTGCGACATCCCGACTCGTGCCATGGCCACGCCCTGCCATGTCCTGCAACGTCCCGACTCGTGCCATGGCCACGCCCTGCCACGTCCTAATGCGTCGTGACACGTGCCATGGCCATGTCCTGATGCGTCCTGACACGTGCCATGGTCACGCCTTGCCATGTCCTGCGACGTCCCGACTCATGCCATGGCCACGCCCTGCCATGTCCCGACGCGTCCTGAAACATCCTGCGACGTCCCGACTCGTGCCATGGCCACGCCCTACCATGTCCTGCGACGTCCTGGCTCGTGCCATGACCACGCCCTGCCACGTCTTGACGTGTGCCATGGCCATGTCCAGACGCGTCCTGACACGTACCATGGCCATATCCTGCCATGTACTGCGACGTCCTGACTCGTGCCATGGCCACGCCCTGCCACGTCCTGACGTGTCCTGACATGTGCCGTGGCTATGTCCTGACACGTCCTGCGAGGTCCTGACTCGTGCCATGACCACGCCTTGCCATGTCATGCGACGTTTCGTGCCATGGCCACGCCTTGCCATGTCCTGATGCGTCCTGACACGTGCCATGGCCATGTCCTGACACGTCTTGCGACGTCCCGACTCGTGCTATGGCCATGCCCTGCCATGTCCTGCGATGTCCCGACTCATTCCATGGCCACGCCCTATCATGTCCAGATGTATCCTGACACGTGCCATGGCCATGTCCTGATGCGTCCTAACACGTGCCATGGCCATGTCCTGACGCATCGTGACACGTACCATGGCCACGTCCTCATGAGTCCTGACACGAACCATGGCCATATCCTGCCATGTCCTGCGACGTCCTGACTCGTGCCATGACCACGATGTCCTGACGCGTCCTGACACGAACCATGGCCATATCCTGCCATGTCCTGCGACGTCCTGACTCGTGCCATGACCACGCCCTACCATGTCCTAACGCGTCCTGACACGTACCATGGCCATATCCTGCCATGTCCTGCGACGTCCTGACTCGTGCCATGGTCACGCCCTACCATGTCCTGACGCGTCCTAACACGTGCCATGGCCATGTCCTGACACGTCCTGCGACGTCACGACTCTTGCCATGGCCATGCCCTGCCATGTTCCGATGCGGCCTGACACGTGCCATGGACATGTCTTGATACGTGCTGCGACGTCCAGACTCGTGCCATGGCCATGCCCTGCCATGTCCTGTGACGTCCCGACTCGTGCCATGGCCACGCCCTGCCATGTCCTGACGCGACCTGACACATGCCATGGCCATGTCCGGATGCATCCTAACACGTGCCATGCCCATGTCCTAACGCATCCTGACACGTACCATGGCCACGTCCTGACGCGTTCTGACACGTACAATGGCCATGTCCTGATGCGTCCTGACACGTCCTCACGCGTGCCATGGCCAAATCCTTCCATGTCCTGCCACGTCTTGACTCGTGCCATGGCCACGCCCTGCCATGTCCTGACGCATCCTGACACGTGCCATGGCCATGTCCTGACACGTCCTGCGTAGACCGACTCGTGCCATGGAACTGCCCTGCCATGTCCTGCGACGTCCCGACTCGTGCTATGGCCAGCCCTGCCATGTCCTGATGCGTCCTGACCCGTGCCATGGCCATGTCCTGACACTTCCTGCGACGTCCCAACTCGTTCCATAGCCACGCCGTACCATGTCCTGCGACGTCCCGCTTCGTGCCATGGCCACGCCCTGCCATGTCCTGATGTTTCCTGACACGTGCCATGGCCATGTCTTGATGCGTCTTGACACGTGCCATGGCCATGTCCTGACGCATCCTAACACGTACCATGACCACGTCCTGACGCGTCCTGCGACATCCCGACTCGTGCCATGGCCACGCCCTGCCATTTCCTGCAACGTCCCGACTCGTGCCCTGGCCACGCCCTGCTATGTCCTAATGCGTCGTGACACGTGCCATGGCCATGTCCTGATGCGTCCTGACACGTGCCATGGCCACGCCTCGCCATGTCCTGCGACATCCCGACTCGTGCCGTGGCCACGCCCTGCCATGTCCTGACGCGTCCTGACACGTACCATGGCCATGTCCGGAAACGTCCTATGACGTCCCGATTCGTGCCATGGCCACGCCCTGCCATGTCCTAGGACGTCTCGACTCGTGCCATGGCCACGCCCTGCCATGTCCTGACGCGTCCTGACACGTGCCATGGCCATGTCCTGCGAGGACCCGTCTCGTGCCATGGCCATGCCCTGCCATGTCTTGCGACGTCCCGACTCGTGCCATGGCCACGCCCTGCCATGTCCTGCGACGTCCCGACTCGTGCCATGGCAACGCCCTGCCTTGTCCTGATGCGTCCTGACCCGTGCCATGGCCATGTCTTGACACTTCCTGCGACGTCCCAACTCGTGCCATAGCCACGCCGTACCATGTCCTGCGACGTCCCGACTCGTGCCATGGCCATGCCCTGCCATGTCCTGATGTTTCCTGACACGTGCCATGGCAATGTCTTGATGCGTCCTGACACGCGCCATGGCCATGTCCTTACGCATCCTAACACGTACCATGACCACGTCCTGACGCGTCCTGCGACATCCCGACTCGTGCCATGGCCACGCCCTGCCATGTCCTGCAACGTCCCGACTCGTGCCCTGGCCATGCCCTGCCATGTCCTAATGCGTCGTGACACGTGCCATGGCCATGTCCTGATGCGTCCAGACACGTGCCATGGCCACGCCTTGCCATGTCCTGCGACGTCCCGACTCGTGCCGTGGCCACGCCCTGCCATGTCTTGACGCGTCCTGACACGTACCATGGCCATGTCCTGAAACGTCCTATGACGTCCCGACTCGTGCCATGGCCACGCCGTGCCATATCCTGTGACGTCCCGACTCGTGCCATGGCCACGCGCTGCCATGTCCTGACGCGTCCTGACACGTGCTATGGCCATGTCCTGCGAGGACCCGTCTCGTGCCATGGCCATGCCCTGCCATGTCCTGCGACGTCCTGACTCGTGCCATGGCCACGCCCTGCCATGTCCTGCGACGTCCTTACTCGTGCCATGGCCACGCCCTGCCATGTCCTCATGAGCCCTGACACATGCCATGGCCATGTCCTAATGCGTCCTGACACGTGCCATGGCCATGTCCTGATGCGTCCTGACACGTCCTCACGCATGCCATGGCCAAGTCCTTCCATGTCCTGGCACGTCTTGACTCATGCCATGGCCACGCCCTGCCATGTCCGGACGTATCCTGATACGTGCCATGGCCATGTCCTTACACGTGCTGCGAGGTCCCGACTCGTTTCATGGCCACGCCCTGCTATGTCCTGCGACATCCCGACTCGTGCCATGGCCACGCCCTGCGATGTCCTGGTGTGTCCTGACACGTGCCATGGCCCATCCTGATGCGTCCTGACACTGGCCATGGCGATGTCCTGACGCATCCTAACATGTACCATGACCACGTCCTGACGCGTCCTGACACGTACAATGGCCATATCCTGCCATGTCCTGCGACGTCCAAACTTGTGCCATGACCGCGCCCTGCCACGTCCTGACCCGTGCCATGGCCATGTCCTGCGACGTCCTTACTCGTGCCATGGCCACACCCTGCCACGTCTTGACGCGTGCCATGGCCATGTCAAGACGCGTCCTGGCACCTACCATGGCCATGTCCAGACGCGTCCTGACACGTACCACGGACACGTCCTGATGCTTCCTGACACGTACCATGGCCAGATCCTACCATGTCCTGCGATGTCTTAACTCATGCCATGATCACGCCCTGCCACGTCCTGACGCGTGCCATGGCCATGTCCTGCGACGTCCTGACTCGTGCCATGGCCACACCCTGCCACGTCCCGACGCGTGCCATGGCCATGTCCTGCGACGTCCTGACTCGTGCCATGGCCACACCCTGCCACGTCCCGCCGCGTGCCATGGCCATGTCCTGACGCGTCCTGACAAGTACCATGGCCAAATCCTGCCATGTCCTGCGACGTCTTGACTCGTGCCATGGCCACACCCAGACCATGTCCTGACGCATCCTGACACGTGCCTTGGCCATGTCCTGATGCGTTCTGACACGTACAATGGCAATGTTCTGATGCGTCCTGACATGTCCTCACGCGTGCCATGGCCAAATCCTTCCATGTCCTGCCACGTCTTGACTCGTGCCATGGCCATGCCCTGCCATGTCCTGACGCATCCTGACACGTGCCATGGCCATGTCCTGACACGTCCTGCGTGGTCCCGACTCGTGCCATGGAACTGCCCTGCCTTGTCCTACGACGTCCCGACTCGTGCTATCGCCACGCCCTGCCATGTCCTGATGCGTCCTGACCCGTGCCATGGCCATGTCTTGACACTTCCTGCAACGTCCCAACTCGTGCCATAGCCACGCCGTACCATGTCCTGCGACGTCCCGACTCGTGCCATGGCCATGCCCTGCCATGTCCTGATGTTTCCTGACACGTGCCATGGCAATGTCTTGATACGTCCTGACACGCGCCATGGCCATGTCCTTACGCATCCTAACACGTACCATGACCACGTCCTGACGCGTCCTGCGACATCCCGACTCGTGCCATGGCCACGCCCTGCCATGTCCTGCAACGTCCCGACTCGTGCCCTGGCCATGCCCTGCCATGTCCTAGTGCGTCGTGACACGTGCCATGGCCATGTCCTGATGCGTCCAGACACGTGCCATGGCCACGCCTTGCCATGTCCTGCGACGTCCCGACTCGTGCCGTGGCTACGCCCTGCCATGTCTTGACGCGTCCTGACACGTACCATGGCCATGTCCTGAAACGTCCTATGACGTCCCGACTCGTGCCATGGCCACGCCGTGCCATATCCTGTGACGTCCCGACTCGTGCCATGGCCACGCGCTGCCATGTCCTGACGCGTCCTGACACGTGCCATGACCATGTCCTGCGAGGACCCGTCTCGTGCCATGGCCATGCCCTGCCATGTCCTGCGACGTCCCGACTCGTGCCATGGCCACGCCCTGCCATGTCCTGCGACGTCCTTACTCGTGCCGTGGCCACGCCCTGCCATGTCCTCATAAGCTCTGACACATGCCATGGCCATGTCCTAATGCGTCCTGACACGTGCCATGGCCATGTCCTGATGCGTCCTGACACGTCCTCACGCATGCCATGGCCAAGTCCTTCCATGTCCTGGCACGTCTTGACTCATGCCATGGCCACGCCCTGCCATGTCCGGACGTATCCTGATACGTGCCATGGCCATGTCCTTACACGTCCTGCGAGGTCCCGACTCGTTCCATGGCCACGCCCTGCTATGTCCTGCGACATCCCGACTCGTGCACTGGCCACGCCCTGCGATGTCCTGGTGTGTCCTGACACGTGCCATGGCCCATCCTGATGCGTCCTGACACTGGCCATGGCGATGTCCTGACGCATCCTAACATGTACCATGACCACGTCCTGACGCGTCCTGACACGTACAATGGCCATATCCTGCCATGTCCTGCGACGTCCAAACTTGTGCCATGGCCGCGCCCTGCCACGTCCTGACCCGTGCCATGGCCATGTCCTGCGACGTCCTTACTCGTGCCATGGCCACACCCTGCCACGTGTTGACGCGTGCCATGGCCATGTCAAGACGCGTCCTGGCACCTACCATGGCCATGTCCAGACGCGTCCTGACACGTACCACGGACACGTCCTGATGCTTCCTGACACGAACCATGGCCAGATCCTACCATGTCCTGCGTTGTCTTAACTCATGCCATGATCACGCCCTACCACGTCCTGACGCGTGCCATGGCCATGTCCTGCGACGTCCTGACTCGTGCCATGGCCACACCCTGCCACGTCCCGACGTGTGCCATGGCCATGTCCTGCGACGTCCTGACTCGTGCCATGGCCACACCCTGCCACGTCCCGCCGCGTGCCATGGCCATGTCCTGACGCGTCCTGACAAGTACCATGGCCAAATCCTGCCATGTCCTGCGACGTCTTGACTCGTGCCATGGCCACACCCAGACCATGTCCTGACGCATCCTGACACGTGCCATGGCCATGTCCTGACACGTCCTGCATGGTCCCGACTCGTGCCACGGAACCGCCCTGCCATGTCCTGACGCGTCCTGACATGTGCCATGGACATGTCCTGACACTTCCTGCGACGTCCCAACTCGTGCCATAGCCACGCCGTACCATGTCCTGCGACGTCCCGACTCGTGCATGGCCACGCCCTGCCATGTCCTGATGTTTCCTGACACGTGCCATGGCCATCTCCTGATGCGTCCTGACACGTGCCATGGCCATGTCCTGACGCATCCAAACACGTACCATGACCACGTCCTGACGGGTCGTGCGACATCTCGACTCGTGCCATGGACACGCCCTGCAATGTCCTACAACATCGTGGCACGTGCCATGGCCATGTCCTGATGCGTCCTGACACGTGCCATGGCCACGCCTTGCCATGTCCTGCGACGTCCCGACTCGTGCCATGGCCACGCCCTGCCATGTCCTAACGCGTCCTGACACGTACCATGGCCATGTCCTGAAATGTCCTGCGACGTCCCGACTCGTGCCATGGCCACGCCCTGACATGTTCTACGACGTCCCAACTCGTGCCGTGGCCACGCCCTGCCATGTCCTGACGCGTCCTGACACGTGCCATGGCCATGTCCTGCGAGGACCCGTTTCGTGCCATGGCCATGCCCTGCCATGTCCTGCGACGTCCCGACTCGTGCCATGGCCACGCCCTGCCATGTCCTGCGACGTCCCGACTCGTGCCATGGCCACGCCCTGCCATTACCTCATGAGCCCTGACACATGCCATGGACATGTCTTGATGCGTCCTGACACGTGCCATGGCCATGTCCTGACACGTCCTGCGACATCCCGACTCATGCCATGGCCACGCCATGCCACGTCCTGACGCGTGCCATGGCCATGTCCTGCGACGTCCTGACTCGTGCCGTGGCCACACCCTACAACGTCTTGACGCGTGCCATGGCCATGTCCAGACGCGTCCTGACACGTACCATGGCCATATCCTGCCATGTACTGCGACGTCCTGACTCGTGCCATGGCCACGCCCTGCCACGTCCTGACGTGTCCTGACATTTGCCATGGCCATGTCCTGACACGTCCTGCGAGGTCCAGACTCGTGCCATGACCACGCCTTGCCATGTCCTGCGACGTTTCGTGCCATGGCCACGCCCTGCCATGTCCTGATGCGTCCTGACACGTGCCATGGCCATGTCCATACACGTCTTGCGACATCCCGACTCGTGCCATGGCCACGCCCTGCCATGTCCTGCGACGTCGCGACTCATTCCATGGCCACGCCCTGTCATGTCTAGATGCATCCTGACACGTGCCATGGCCATGTCCTTATGCGTCCTGACACGTACCATGGCCATGTCCTGACGCATCCTGACACGTACCATGGCCACCTCCTCACGAGTCCTGACACGAACCATGGCCATATCCTTCCATGTCCTGCGACGTCCTGACTCGTGCCATGACCACGCCCTGCCACATCCTCACGCGTGCCATGGCAATGTCCTGCGTCGTCCTGACTCGTGCCACAGCTACGCCCTGCCACGTCCTGACACGTGCCATGGCCATGTCCTCACGCGTCCTGACACGTACCATGGCCATATCCTGCCATGTCCTGCGACGTCCTGACTCGTGCCATGGTCACGCCCTACCATGATGTCCTGACGCGTCTTGACACGTGCTATGGCAATGTCCTGACACGTCCTGCGACGTCCCGACTCTTGCCACGGGCATGCCCTGCCTTGTCCTGTGACGTCCCGACTTGTTCCATGGCCATGCCCTGCCATGTTCTGATGTGGCCTGACACGTGCCATGGACATGTCTTGAAACGTGTTGCGTCGTCCGACTCGTGCCATGGCCACGCCCTGCCATGTCCTATGACGTCCCGACTCGTGCCATGGCCACGCCCTGCCATGTCCTGACACGACCTGACACATGCCATGCCCATGTCCTGCGAGGTCCCGACTCGTGCCATGGCCACGCCCTGCCATTTCCTGATGAGTCCTTACACATGCCATGGCCATGTCTAGATGCGTCCTGACACGTGCCATGCCCATGTCCTTACGCATCCTGACACGTACCATGGCAACGTCCTGACGCGTTCTGACACGTACCATGGCCATGTCCTGATGCGTCCTGACACGTCATCACGCGTGCCATGTCCAAATCCTTCCATGTCCTGCCCGTCTCATGCCATGGCCATGCCCTGCCATGTCCTGCGACGTCCCGACTCGTGCCATGGCCACGCCCTGCCATGTCCTGCGACGTCCCGACTCGTGCCATGGCCACGCCTGCCATGTCCTCATGAGCCCTAACACATGCCATGGCCATGTCATAATGCGTCCTGACACGTGCCATGGCCATGTCCTGATGCGTCCTGACACGTCCTCACGCGTGCCATGGCCAAGTATTTCCATGTCCTGGCACGTCTGAGACGTGCCATGGCCATGTCCTTACACGTCCTGCGAGGTCCTGACTCGTGCCATGGCCACGCCCTGCTATGTCCTGCGACATCCCGACTCGTGCCATGGCCACGCCCTTCCATGTCCTGATGTGTCCTGACACGTGCCATGGCCCATCCTGATGCGTCCTGACACCGGCCATGGCAATGTCCTGACGCATCCTAACAGGTACCATGACCACGTCCTGACGCGTCCTGACACGTACCATGGCCATATCCTGCCATGTCCTGCGACGTCCTAACATGTGCCATGACCGCACCCTGCCACGTCTTGACCCGTGCCATGGCCATGTCCTGCGACGTCCTTACTCGTGCCATGGCCACACCCTGCCACGTCTTGACGCGTGCCATGGCCATGTCAAGACGCGTCCTGGCACCTACCATGGCCATGTCCAGACGCGTCCTGAAAAGTACCACGGACTCGTCCTGATGCTTCCTGACACGTACCATGGCCATATCCTGCCATGTCCTGCGATGTCCTAACTCATGCCATGACCACGCCCTGCCACGTCCTGACGCGTGCCATGGCCATGTCCTGCGACGTCCGGACTCGTTCCATGGCCACACCCTGCCACGTCCCGACGCGTGCCATGGTCATGTCCTGCGATGTCCTGACTCGTGCCATGGCCACACCCTGCCACGTCCCGACGCGTGCCATGGCCATGTCCTGACGCGTCCTGACAAGTACCATGGCCAAATCCTGCCATGTCCTGCGACGTCTTGACTAGTGCCATGG
This sequence comes from Nicotiana benthamiana, assembly GCA_034376525.1. Taxonomy (NCBI): domain Eukaryota; kingdom Viridiplantae; phylum Streptophyta; class Magnoliopsida; order Solanales; family Solanaceae; genus Nicotiana; species Nicotiana benthamiana. The sequence continues at coordinate 44,868 of JAXGFW010000082.1, read as the reverse complement.
CCACACCCAGACCATGTCCCGACGCATCCTGACACGTGCCATGGCCATGTCCTGACACGTCCTGCATGGTCCTGACTCGTGCCACGGAACCGCCCTGCCATGTCCTGCGACGTCCCGACTTGAGCCATGGCCACGCCCTGCCATGTCCTGACGCGTCCTGACACGTGCCAGGGACATGTCGTGACACTTCCTGCGACGTCCCAACTCGTGCCATAGCCATGCCGTACCATGTCCTGCGACGTCCCGACTCGTGCATGGCCACGCCCTGCCATGTCCTTATGTTTCCTGACACGTGCCATGGCCTTCTCCTGATGCGTCTTGACACGTGCCATGGCCATGTCCTGACGCATCCTAACACGTACCATGACTACGTCCTGACGGGTCCCGCGACATCCCGACTCGTGCCATGGCCACGCCCTGCCATGTCCTACAACGTCGTGACACGTGCCATGGCCATGTCCTGATGCGTCCTGACACGTGCCATGGCCACGCCTTGCCATGTCCTGCGACGTCCCGACTCGTGCCATGGCCAGCCCTGCCATGTCCTAACGCGTCCTGACACGTACCATGGCCATGTCCTGAAACATCCTGCGACGTCCCGACTCGTGCCATGGCCACGCCCTGCCATGTCCTACGACGTCCCGACTCGTGCCGCGGCCACGCCCTGCCATGTCCTGACGCGTCCTGACACGTGCCATGGCCATGTCCTGTGAGGACCCGTTTCGTGCCATGGCCATGCCCTGCCCTGTCCTGCGACATCCCGACTCGTGCCATGGCCACGCCCTGCCATATCCTGCGACGTACCGACTCGTGCCATGGCCACGCCCTGCCATTACCTCATGAGCCCTGACATATGCCATGGCCATGTCTTGATGCGTCCTGACACGTGCCATGGCCATGTCCTGATGAGTGCGGACACATGCCATGGCCATGTCATGATGCGTCCTGACACGTGCCATGGCCATGTCCTGACACGTCCTGCGACATCCCGACTCGTGCCATGGCCACGCCATGCCACGTCCTGACGCGTGCCATGGCCATGTCCCGCGACGTCCTGACTCGTGCCGTGGCCACACCCTGCAACGTCTTGACGCGTGCCATGGCCATGTCCAGACGCGTCCTGACACGTACCATGGCCATATCCTACCATGTACTACGACGTCCTGACTCGTGCCATGGCCACGCCCTGCCACGTCCTGACATGTCCTGACACGTGCCATGGCCATGTCCTGACACGTCTTGCGATGTCCCGACTCGTGCCATGGCCACGCCCTGCCATATCCTGCGACGTCGCGACTCATTCCATGGCCACGCCCTGTCATGTCTAGATGCATCCTGACATGTGCCATGGCTATCTCCTGATGCGTCCTGACACGTGCCATGGCCATGTCCTGACGCATCCTGACTCGTGCCATGACCACGCCCTGCCACATCCTCACGCGTGCCATGGCAATGTCCTGCGATGTTCTGACTCCTGCCACAGCTACGCCCTGCCACGTCCTGACACGTGCCATGGCCATGTCCTCACGCGTCCTGACACGTACCATGGCCATATCCTGCCATGTCCTGCGACGTCCTGACTCGTGCCATGGTCACGCCCTACCATGTCCTGACGCGTCCTGACACGTGCTATGGCCATGTCCTGACACGTCCTGCGACGTCCCGACTCTTGCCATGGCCATGCCCTGCCTTGCCCTGTGACGTCCCGACTCGTTCCATGGCCATGCCCTGCCATGTTCTGATGTGGCCTGACACGTGCCATGGACATGTCTTGAAACGTGTTGCGACGTCCCAACTCGTGCCATGGCCACGCCCTGCCATGTCCTGTGACGTCCCGACTCGTGCCATGGCCACGCCCTGCCATGTCCTGACACGACCTGACACATGCCATGCCCATGTCCTGCGAGGTCCCGACTCGTGCCATGGCCACGCCCTGCCATGTCCTGACACGACCTGACACATGCCATGCCCATGTCCTGCGAGGTCCCGACTCGTGCCATGGCCATGCCATGCCCATGTCCTGCGAGGTCCCGACACATGCCATGGCCATGTCTTGATGCGTCCTGACACGTGCCATGCCCATGTCCTTACGCATCCTGACACGTACCATGGCCACGTCCTGACGCGTTCTGTCACGTACCATGGCCATGTCCTGATGCGACCTGACACGTCCTCACGCGTGCCATGTCCAAATCCTTCCATGTCCTGCCACGTCTTGACTCGTGCCATGGCCATGCCCTGCCATGTCCTGACGCATCCTGACACGTGCCATGGCCCTATCCTGACACGTCCTACGTGGTCCCGACTCGTGCCATGGCACTGCCCTGCCATGTCCTGCGACGTCCCGACTCGTGCCATGGCCATGCCCTGCCATGTCCTGATGCGTCCTGACATGTGCCATGGCCATGTCCTGACACTTCTTGCGACGTCCCAACTCGTTCCATAGCCACGCCGTACCATATCCTGCGACGTCCCGACTCGTGCCATGGCCACGCCCTGCCATGTCCTGATGTTTCCTGGACACGTGCCATGGCCTTGTCCTGATGCGTCCTGACACGTGCCATGGCCATGTCCTGACCCATCCTAACACGTACCATGACCACGGCCTGACGCGTCCTGCGACATCCTGACTCGTGCCATGGCCATGCCCTGCCATGTCCTGCAACGTCCTGACTCGTGCCCTGGCTACGCCCTGCCATGTCCTAATGCGTCGTGACACGTGCCATGGCCATGTCCTGATGCGTCCTGACACGTGCCATGGCCACGCCTTGCCATGTCCTGCGACGTCCCGACTCGTGCCGTGGCCACGCCCTGCCATGTCCTGACGCGTCCTGACACGTACCATGGCCATGTCCTGAAACATCCTACGACTTCACGACTCGTGCCATGGCCACGCCTTGCCATGTCCTGCGACGTCCCGACTCGTGCCATGGCCACGCCCTGCCATGTCCTGACGCGTCCTGACACGTGCCATGGCCATGTCCTGCGAGGACCCGTTTCGTGCCATGGCCATGCCCTGCCATGTCCTGCGACGTCCCGACTCGTGCCATGGCCACGCCCTGCCATGTCCTGCGACGTCCCGACTCGTGCAATGGCCACGCCCTGCCATGTCCTCATGAGCCCTGACACATGCCATGGCCATGTCCTAATGAGTCCTCACGCGTGCCATGGCCGTATCCTTCCATGTCCTGCCACGTCTTGACTCGTGCCATGGCCACGCCCTGCCATGTCCTCACGTATCCTGACACGTGCCATGGCCATGTCCTTACACGTCCTGCGAGGTCCCGACTCGTGCATTGGCCACGCCCTGCTATGCCTTCAACATCCTGACTCGTGCCATGGCCACGCCCTGCCATGTCCTGATGTGTCCTGACACGTGCCATGGCCCATCCTGATGCGTCCTGACACTGGCCATTGCGATGTCCTGTTGCATCCTAACACGTACCATGACCACGTCCTGACGCGTCCTGACACGTACCATGGCCATATCCTGCCATGTCCTGCGACGTCCTAACTTGTGCCATGACCATGCCCTGCCATGTCCTGACCCGTGCCATTGCCATGTCCTGCGACGTCCTTACTCGTGCCATGGCCACACCCTGCCACGTCTTGACGCGTTCCATGGCCATGTCAGGACGTGTCCTGACACCTACCATGGCCATGTCCAGACGCGTCCTCACACGTACCACGGACACGTCCTGATGCGTCCTGACACGTACCATGGCCATGTCCTGCGATGTCCTAACTCATGCCATGACCACGCCCTGCCACGTCCTGACGCGTGCCATGGCCATGTCCTGCGACGTCCTGACTCGTGCCATGGCCACACCCTGCCACGTCCCGACGCGTGCCTTGGCCATGTCCTGACGCGTCCTGACTAGTACCATGGCCAAATCCTGCCATGTCCTGCGACGTCTTGACTCGTGCCATGGCCACACCCAGACCATGTCCTGACGCATCCTGACACGTGCCATGGCCATGTCCTGACACGTCCTGCGGGGTCCTGACTCGTGCCACGGAACCGCCCTGCCATGTCCTGCGACGTCCCGACTCGTGCCATGGCCACGCCCTGCCATGTCCTGACGCGTCGTGACACGTGCCATGGCCATGTCGTGACACTTCCTGCGACGTCCCAACTCGTGCCATTGCCACGCCGTACCATGTCCTGCGACGTCCCGACTCGTGCCATGGCCACGCCCTGCCATGTCCTGATGTTTCCTGACACGTGCCATGGCCATGTCCTGATACGTCCTGACACGTGCCATGGCCATGTCTTGAAGCATCCTAACACGTACAATGACCACGTCCTGACGGGTCCTACGACATCCCGACTCGTGCCATGGCCACGCCCTGCCATGTCCTACAACGTCCCGACTCGTGCCCTGGCCACGCCCTGCCATGTCCTAATGCGTCGTGACACGTGCCATGGCCATGTCCTGATGCGTCCTGACACGTGCCATGGCCATGCCTTGCCATGTCCTACGACGTCCCGACTCGTGCCATGGCCACGCCCTGCCATGTCCTAACGCGTCCTGACACGTACCATGGCCATGTCCTGAAACATCCTGCGACGTCCCGACTCGTGCCATGGCCACGCCCTGCCATGTCCTGACGCGTCCTGACACGTGCCATGGCCATGTCCTGCGAGGACCCGTCTCGTGCCATGGCCATGCCCTGCCATGTTCTGCGACGTCCCGACTCGTGCCATGGCCACGCCCTGCCATGTCCTGCGACGTCCCGACTCGTGCCATGGCCACGCCCTGCCATGTCCTCATGAACCCTGACACATGCCATGGCCATGACTTGATGCGTCCTGACACGTGCCATGGCCATGTCCTGATGAGTGCTGACTCATGCCATGGCCATGTCATGATGCGTCCTGACACGTGCCATGGCCATGTCCTGACACGTCCTGCGACATCCCGACTCGTGCCATGGCCACGCCCTGCCATGTCATGTGACGTCTCGACTCGTGCCCTGGCCACGCCCTGCCATGTCCTGATGCGTCGTGACACGTGTCATGTCCATGTCCTGATGCGTCCTGACACGTGCCAAGGCCATGTCCTGACACATCTTGACACATACCACGGCCACGTCCTGACGCGTCCTGACACGTACCATGGACATATCCTGCCATGTCCTGCGATGTCCTAACTCATGCCATGACCACGTCCTGTCACGTCTTGACGCGTGCCAAGGCCATGTCCTGCGACGTCCTGAATTGTGCCATGGCAACACCCTGCCACGTCCAAACGCGTGCCATGGCCAAGTCCTGACGCGTCCTGGCACATGCCATGGCCATGTCCTGACACGTCCTGCGACATCCCGACTCGTGCCATGGCCACGCCCTGCCATGTCCTGCGACGTCCCGACTCGTGCCCTGGCCACGCCCTGTCGTGTCTTGATGCGTCCTGACAAGTGCCAGGGCCATGTCCTGATGCGTCCTGACACGTGCCATGGCCTTGTCCTGACGCATCCTGGCACGTACCATGGCCACGTCCTGACGCGTCCTGACACGTACCATGGCCATATACTGCCATGTCCTGCGACGTCTTAACTCGTGCCATGACCACGCCCTGATACGTCCTGACGCGTGCCATGGCCATGTCCTGCGGCGTCCTGACTCGTGCCATGGCCACACCCTGCCACGTCTTGAAGCGTGCCATGGCCATGTCCAGACGCGTCCTGACACGTACCATGGCCATGTCCTGACACGTCTTGCGACGTCCCGACTCGTGCCATGGTCACGCCCTACCATGTCCTGACGCGTCCTGACACGTGCTATGGCCATGTCCTGACACGTCCTGCGACGTCCCGACTCTTGCCATGGCCATGCCCTGCCTTGTCCTGTGACGTCCCGACTCGTTCCATGGCCATGCCCTGCCATGTTCTAATGTGGCCTGACACGTGCCATGGACATGTCTTGAAACGTGTTGCGACGTCCCGACTCGTGCCATGGCCACGCCCTGCCATGTCCTGTGACGTCCCGACTCGTGCCATGGCCACGCCCTGCCATGTCCTGACACGACCTGACACATGCCATGCCCATGTCCTGCGAGGTCCCGACTCGTGCCATGGCCACGCCCTGCCACGTCCTGACACGTGCCATGCCCATGTCCTTACGCATCCTGACACGTACCATGGCCACGTCCTGACGCGTTCTGACACGTACCATGGCCGTATCCTGATGCGCCCTGACACATCCTCACGCGTGCCATGTCCAATTCCTTCCATGTCCTGCCACGTCTTGACTCGTGCCATGGCCATGCCCTGCCATGTCCTGACGCATCCTGACACGTGCCATGGCCATATCCTGACACGTCCTGCGTGGTCCCGACTCGTGCCATGGCACTGCCCTGCCATGTCCTGCGACGTCCCGACTCGTGCCATGGCCATGCCCTGCCATGTCCTGATGCGTCCTGACACGTGCCATGGCCATGTCCTGACACTTCTTACGACGTCCCAACTCGTTCCATAGCCACGCCGTACCATATCCTGCGACGTCCCGACTCGTGCCATGGCCACGCCCTGCCATGTCCTGATGTTTCCTGGACACGTGCCATGGCCTTGTCCTTATGCGTCCTGACACGTGCCATGGCCATGTCCTGACCCATCCTAACACGTACCATGACCACGGCCTGACGCGTCTTGCGACATCCCGACTCGTGACATGGCCATGCCCTGCCATGTCCTGCAACGTCCTGACTCGTGCCCTGGCTACGCCCTGCCATGTCCTAATGCATCGTGACACGTGCCATGGCCATGTCCTGATGCGTCCTGACACGTGCCATGGCCACGCCTTGCCATGTCCTGCGACGACCCGACTCGTGCCGTGGCCACGCCCTGCCATGTCCTAACGCGTCCTGACACGTACCATGGCCATGTCCTGAAACGTCCTACGACGTCAGGACTCGTGCCATGGCCACGCCTTGCCATGTCCTGCGACGTCCCGACTCGTGCCATGGCCACGCCCTGCCATGTCCTGACACGTCCTGACACGTGCCATGGCCATGTCCTGCGAGGACCCGTTTCGTGCCATGGCCATGCCTTGCCATGTCCTGCGACGTCCCGACTCGTGCCATGGCCACACCCTGCCATGTCCTGCGACGTCCCGACTCGTGCCATGGCCACGCCCTGCCATGTCCTCATGAGCCCTGACACATGCCATGGCCATGTCCTAATGCGTCCTCACGCGTGCCATGGCCAAATCCTTCCATGTCCTGCCACGTCTTGACTCGTGCCATGGCCACGCCCTACCATGTCCTCACGTATCCTGACACGTGCCATGGCCATATCCTTACACGTCCTGCGAGGTCCCGACTCGTGCCATGGCCACGCCCTGCTATGTCCTGCAACATCCCGACTCGTGCCATGGCCACGCCCTGCCATGTCCTGATGTGTCCTGACACGTGCCATGGCCCATCCTGATGCGTCCTGACAGTGGCCATTGCGATGTCCTGACGCATCCTAACACGTACCATGACCACGTCCTGACGCGTCCTGACACGTACCATGGCCATATCCTGCCATGTCCTGCGACGTCCTAACTTGTGCCATGACCACGCCCTGCCACGTCCTGACCCGTGCCATTGCCATGTCCTGCGACGTCCTTACTCGTGCCATGGCCACACCCGGCCACGTCTTGACGCGTTCCATGGCCATGTCAGGACGCGTCCTGACACCTACCATGGCCATGTCCAGAGGCGTCCTAACACGTACCACGGACACGTCCTGATGCGTCCTGACACGTACCATGGCCATGTCCTGCGATGTCCTAACTCATGCCATGACCACGCCCTGCCACGTCTTGACGCGTGCCATGGCCATGCCCTGCGACGTCCTTACTCGTGCCATGGCCACACCCTGCCACGTCCCGACGCGTGCCTTGGCCATGTCCTGACGCGTCCTGACTAGTACCATGGCCAAATCCTGCCATGTCCTGCGACGTCTTGACTCGTGCCATGGCCACACCCAGACCATGTCCTGACGCATCCTGACACATGCCATGGCCATGTCCTGACACGTCCTGCGGGGTCCTGACTCGTGCCACGGAACCGCCCTGCCATGTCCTGCGACGTCCCGACTCGTGCCATGGCCACGCCCTGCCATGTCCTGACGCGTCCTGACATGTGCCATGGCCATGTCGTGACACTTCCTGCGACGTCCCAACTCGTGCCATTGCCACGCCGTACCATGTCCTGCGACGTCCCGACTCGTGCCATGGCCACGCCCTGCCATGTCCTGATGTTTCCTTACACGTGCCATGGCCATGTCCTGATACGTCCTGACACGTGCCATGGCCATGTCTTGACGCATCCAAACACGTACCATGACCACGTCCTGACGGGTCCTACAACATCCCGACTCGTGCCATGGCCACGCCCTGCCATGTCCTACAACGTCCCGACTCGTGCCCTGGCCACGCCCTGCCATGTCCTAATGCATCGTGACACGTGCCATGGCCATGTCCTGATGCGTCCTGACACGTGCCATGGCCACGCCTTGCCATGTCCTACGACGTCCCGACTCGTGCCATGGCCACGCCCTGCCATGTCCTGACGCGTCCTGACACGTACCATGGCCGTGTCCTGAAACATCCTGCGACGTCCCGACTCGTGCCATGGCCACGCCCTGCCATGTCCTGACGCGTCCTGACACGTGCCATGGCCATGTCCTGCGAGGACCCGTCTCGTGCCATGGCCATGCCCTGCCATGTTCTGCGACGTCCCGACTCGTGCCATGGCCACGCCCTGCCATGTCCTGCGACGTCCCGACTCGTGCCATGGCCACGCCCTGCCATGTCCTCATGAACCCTGACACATGCCATGGCCATGACTTGATGCGTCCTGACACGTGCCATGGCCATGTCCTGATGAGTGCTGACTCATGCCATGGCCATGTCATGATGCGTCCTGACACGTGCCATGGCCATGTCCTGACACGTCCTGCGACATCCCGACTCGTGCCATGGCCACGCCCTGCCATGTCCTGTGACGTCTCGACTCGTGCCCTGGCCACGCCCTGCCATGTCCTGATGCGTCGTAACACGTGTCATGTCCATGTCCTGATGCGTCCTGACACGTGCCAAGGCCATGTCCTGACACATCCTGACACGTACCACGGCCACGTCCTGACGCGTCCTGACACGTACCATGGACATATCCTGCCATGTCCTGCGATGTCCTAACTCATGCCATGACCACGTCCTGTCACGTCTTGACGCGTGCCATGGCCATGTCCTGCGACGTCCTGAATTGTGCCATGGCCACACCCTGCCACGTCCAAACGCGTGCCATGGCCAAGTCCTGACGCGTCCTGGCACATGCCATGGCCATGTCCTGACACGTCCTGCGACATCCCGACTCGTGCCATGGCCACGCCCTGCCATATCCTGCGACGTCCCGACTCGTGCCCTGGCCACGCCCTGTCATGTCTTGATGCGTCCTGACAAGTGCCAGGGCCATGTCCTGATGCGTCCTGACACGTGCCATGGCCATGTCCTGACGCATCCTGGCACGTACCATGGCCACGTCCTGACGCGTCCTGACACGTACCATGGCCATATACTGCCATGTCCTGCGACGTCTTAACTCGTGCCATGACCACGCCCTGCCACGTCCTGACGCGTGCCATGGCCATGTCCTGCGGCGTCCTGACTCGTGCCATGGCCACACCCTGCCACGTCTTGAAGCGTGCCATGGCCATGTCCCGACGCGTCCTGACACGTACCATGGCCATATCCTGCCATGTACTGCGACGTCCTGACTCGTGCCATGGCCACGCCTTGCCACGTCCTGACGTGTCCTGACATGTGCCATGGCCATGTCCTGACTTGTGCCATGACCACGCCTTGCCATGTCCTGCGACGTTTCGTGCCATGGCCACGCCCTGCCATGTCCTGATGCGTCTTGACACGTGCCATGGCCATGTCCTGACACGTCTTGCGACATCCCGACTCGTGCCATGGCCACGCCCTGCCATGTCCTGCGACGTCGCGACTCATTCCATGGCCACGCCCTGTCATGTCTAGATGCATCCTGACACGTGCCATGGCCATGTCCTGATGCGTCCTGACACGTACCATGGCCATGTCCTGACGCATCCTAACACGTACCATGGCCACCTCCTCACGAGTCCTGACACGAACCATGGCCATATCCTTCCATGTCCTGCGACGTCCTGACTCGTGCCATGACCACGCCCTGCCACATCCTCACGCGTGCCATGGCAATGTCCTGCGACGTCCTGACTCGTGCCACAGCTACGCCCTGCCACGTCCTGACACGTGCCATGGCCATGTCCTCACGCGTCCTGACACGTACCATGGCCATATCCTGCCATGTCCTGCGACGTCCTGACTCGTGCCATGGTCACGCCCTACCATGTCCTGACGCGTCCTGACATGTGCTATGGCAATGTCCTGACACGTCCTGCGACGTCCCGACTCTTGCCACGGCCATGCCCTGCCTTGTCCTGTGACGTCCCGACTCGTTCCATGGCCATGCCCTGCCATGTTCTAATGTGGCCTGACACGTGCCATGGACATGTCTTGAAACGTTTTGCGACGTCCCGACTCGTGCCATGGCCACGCCCTGCCATGTCCTATGACGTCCCGACTCGTGCCATGGCCACGCCCTGCCATGTCCTGACACGACCTGACACATGCCATGCCCATGTCCTGCGAGGTCCCGACCCGTGCCATGGCTACGCCCTGCCATGTCCTGATGAGTCCTTACACATGCCATGGTCATGTCTTAATGCGTCCTGACACGTGCCATGCCCATGTCCTTACGCATCCTGACACGTACCATGGCCACGTCCTGACGCGTTCTGACACGTACCATGGCCATGTCCTGATGCGTCCTGACACGTCATCACGCGTGCCATGTCCAAATCCTTCCATGTCCTGCCCGTCTCGTGCCATGGCCATGCCCTGCCATGTCCTGCGACGTCCCGACTCGTGCCATGGCCACGCCATGCCATGTCCTCATGAGCCCTGACACATGCCATGGCCATGTCATAATGCGTCCTGACACGTGCCATGGCCATGTCCTGATGCGTCCTGACACGTCCTCACGCGTGCCATGGCCAAGTATTTCCATGTGCTGGCACGTCTGACACGTGCCATGGCCATGCCCTTACACGTCCTGCGAGGTCCTGACTCGTGCCATGGCCACGCCCTGCTATGTCCTGCGACATCCCGACTCGTGCCATGGCCACGCCCTTCCATGTCCTGATGTGTCCTGACACGTGCCATGGCCCATCCTGATGCGTCCTGACACTGGCCATGGCGATGTCCTGACGCATCCTAACAGGTACCATGACCACGTTTTGACGCGTCCTGACACGTACCATGGCCATATCCTGCCATGTCCTGCACCGTCCTAACTTGTGCCATGACCGCGCCCTGCCACGTCCTGACCCGTGCCATGGCCATGTCCTGCGACGTCCTTACTCGTGCCATGGCCACACCCTGCCACGTCTTGACGCGTGCCATGGCCATGTCAAGACGCGTCCTGGCACCTACCATGGCCCTGTCCAGACGCGTCCTGACACGTACCACGGACTCGTCCTGATGCTTCCTGACACGTACCATGGCCATATCCTGCCATGTCCTGCGATGTCCTAACTCATGCCATGACCACGCCCTGCCACGTCCTGACGCGTGCCATGGCCATGTCCTGCGACGTCCTGACTCGTTCCATGGCCACACCCTGCCACGTCCCGACGCGTGCCATGGTCATGTCCTGACTCGTGCCATGGTCACACCCTGCCACGTCCCGACGCGTGCCATGGCCATGTCCTGACGCGTCCTGACAAGTACCATGGCCAAATCCTGCCATGTCCTGCGACGTCTTGACACGTGCCATGGCCATGTCCTGACACGTCCTGCATGGTCCTGACTCGTGCCACGGAACCGCCCTGCCATGTCCTGCGACGTCCCGACTTGAGCCATGGCCACGCCCTGCCATGTCCTGACGTGCCCTAACACGTGCCATGAACATGTCCTGACACTTCCTGCGACGTCCCAACTCGTGCCATAGCCACGCCGTACCATGTCCTGCGACGTCCCGACTCGTGCATGGCCACGCCCTGCCATGTCCTTATGTTTCCTGACACGTGCAATGGCCTTCTCCTGATGCGTCCTGACACGTGCCATGGCCATGTCCTGACGCATCCTAACACGTACCATGACTACGTCCTGACGGGTCCTGCGACATCCCGACTCGTGCCATGGCCACGCCCTGCCATGTCCTACAACATCGTGACACGTGCCATGGCCATGTCCTGATGCGTCCTGACACGTACCATGGCCACGCCTTGCCTTGTCCTGCGACGTCCCGACTCGTGCCATGGCCACGCCCTGCCATGTCCTAACGCGTCCTGACACGTACCATGGCCATGTCCTGAAACATCCTGCGACGTCCCGACTCGTGCCATGGCCACGCCCTGCCATGTCCTACGACGTCCCGACTCGTGCCGCGGCCACGCCCTGCCATGTCCTGACGCGTCCTGACACATGCCATGGCCATGTCTTGCGAGGACCCGTTTCGTGCCATGGCCATGCCCTGCCATGTCCTGCGACGTCCTGACTCGTACCATGGCCACGCCCTGCCATGTCCTGCGACGTACCGACTCGTGCCATGGCCACGCCCTGCCATTACCTCATGAGCCCTGACACATGCCATGGCCATGTCTTGATGCGTCCTGACACGTGCCATGGCCATGTCCTGATGAGTGCTGACACATGCCATGGCCATGTCATGATGCGTCCTGACACGTGCCATGGCCATGTCCTGACACGTCCTGCGACATCCCGACTCGTGCCATGGCCACGCCATGCCACGTCCTGACGCGTGCCATGGCCATGTCCCGCGACGTCCTGACTCGTGCCGTGGCCACACCCTGCAACGTCTTGACGCGTGCCATGGCCATGTCCAGACGCGTCCTGACACGTACCAAGGCCATATCCTACCATGTACTACGACGTCCTGACTCGTGCCATGGCCACGCCCTGCCACGTCCTGACATGTCCTGACATTTGCCATGGCCATGTCCTGACACGTCCTGCGAGGTCCAGACTCATGCCATGACCACGCCTTGCCATGTCCTGCGACGTTTCGTGCCATGGCCACGCCCTGCCATGTCCTGATGCATCCTGACACGTGCCATGGCCATGTCCTGACACGTCTTGCGACGTCTCGACTCGTGCCATGGCCACGCCCTGCCATATCCTGCGACGTCGCGACTCATTCCATGGCCACGCCCTGTCATGTCTAGATGCATCCTGACACGTGCCATGGCCATCTCCTGATGCGTCCTGACACGTGCCATGGCCATGTCCTGACGCATCCTGACTCGTGCCATGACCACGCCCTGCCACATCCTCACGCGTGCCATGGCAATGTCCTGCGACGTCCTGACTCGTGCCACAGCTACACCCTGCCACGTCCTGACACGTGCCATGGCCATGTCCTCACGCGTCCTGACACGTACCATGGCCATATCCTTCCATGTCCTACGACGTCCTGACTCGTGCCATGGTCACGCCCTACCATGTCCTGACGCGTCCTGACACGTGCTATGGCCATGTCCTGACACGTCCTGCGATGTCCCGACTCTTGCCATGGCCATGCCCTGCCTTGTCCTGTGACGTCCCGACTCGTTCCATGGCCATGCCCTGCCATGTTCTGATGTGGCCTGACACGTGCCATGGACATGTCTTGAAACGTGTTGCTACGTCCCGACTCGTGCCATGGCCACGCCCTGCCATGTCCTTTGACGTCCCGACTCGTGCCATGGCTACGCCCTGCCATGTCCTGACACGACCTGACACATGCCATGCACATGTCCTGCGAGGTCCCGACTCGTGCCATGGCCACGCCCTGCCATGTCCTGATGAGTCCTTACACATGCCATGGCCATGTCTTGATGCGTCCTGACACGTGCCATGCCCATGTCCTTACGCATCCTGACACGTACCATGGCTACGTCCTGACGCGTTCTAACACGTACCATGGCCATGTCCTGATGCGACCTGACACGTCCTCACGCGTGCCATGTCCAAATCCTTCCATGTCCTGCCACGTCTTGACTCGTGCCATGGCCATGCCCTGCCATGTCCTGACGCATCCTGACACGTGCCATGGCCATATCCTGACACGTCCTGCGTGGTCCCGACTCGTGCCATGGAACTGCCCTGCCATGTCCTGCGACGTCCCGACTCGTGCCATGGCCATGCCCTGCCATGTCCTGATGCGTCCTGACACGTGCCATGGCCATGTCCTGACACTTCTTGCGACGTCCCAACTCGTTCCATAGCCACGCCGTACCATATCCTGCGATGTCCCGACTCGTGCCATGGCCACGCCCTGCCATGTCCTGATGTTTCCTGGACGCGTGCCATGGCCTTGTCCTAATGCGTCCTGACACGTGCCATGGCCATGTCCTGACCCATCCTAACACGTACCATGACCACGGCCTGACGCGTCCTGCGACATCCCGACTCGTGCCATGGCCATGCCCTGCCATGTCCTGCAACGTCCTGACTCGTGCCCTGGCTACGCCCTGCCATGTCCTAATGCGTCGTGACACGTGCCATGGCCATGTCCTGATGCGTCCTGACACGTGCCATGGCCACGCCTTGCCATGTCCTGCGACGTCCCGACTCGTGCCGTGGCCACGCCCTGCCATGTCCTGACGCATCCTTACACGTACCATGGCCATGTCCTGAAACGTCCTACGACGTCACAACTCGTGCCATGGCCACGCCTTGCCATATCCTGCGACGTCCCGACTCGTGCCATGGCCACGCCCTGCCATGTCCTGACGCGTCCTGACACGTGCCATGGCCATGTCCTGCGAGGACCCGTTTCGTGCCATGGCCATGCCCTGCCATGTCCTGCGACGTCCCGACTCGTGCCATGGCCACGCCCTGCCATGTCCTGCAACGTCCCGACTCGTGCCATGGCCACGCCCTGCCATGTCCTCATGAGCCCTGACACATGCCATGGCCATGTCCTAATGCGTCCTCACGCGTGCCATGGCCAAATCCTTCCATGTCCTGCCACGTCTTGACTCGTGCCATGGCCACGCCCTGCCATGTCCTCACGTATCCTGACACGTGCCATGGCCATGTCCTTACACGTCCTGCGAGGTCCCGACTCGTGACATGGCCACGCCCTGCTATGTCCTGCAACATCCCGACTCGTGGCATGGCCACGCCCTGCCATGTCCTGATGTGTCCTGACACATTCCATGGCCCATCATGATGCGTCCTGACACTGGCCATGGCGATGTCCTGACGCATCCTAACACGTACCATGACCACGTCCTGAAGCGTCCTGACACGTACCATGGCCATATCCTGCCATGTCCTGCGACGTCCTAACTTGTGCCATGACCACGCCCTGCCACGTCCTGACCCGTGCCATTGCCATGTCCTGCGACGTCCTTACTCATGCCATGGCCACACCCTGCCACGTCTTGACGCGTGCCATGGGCATGTCAGGACGCGTCCTGACACCTACCATGGCCATGTCTAGACGCGTCCTAACACGTACCACGGACACGTCCTGATGCGTCCTGACACGTACCATGGCGATGTCCTGCGATGTCCTAACTCATGCCATGACCACGCCCTGCCACGTCCTGACGCGTGCCATGGCCATGTCCTGCGACGTCCTGACTCGTGCCATGGCCACACCCTGCCACGTCCCGACGCGTGCCTTGGCCATGTCCTGACGTGTCATGACAAGTACCATGGCCAAATCTTGCCATGTCCTGCGACGTCTTGACTCGTGCCATGGCCACACCCAGACCATGTCCTGACGCATCCTGACACGTGCCATGGCCATGTCCTGACACGTGCTGCGGGGTCCTGACTCGTGCCACGGAACCGCCCTGCCATGTCCTGCGACGTCACGACTCGTGCCATGGCCACGCCCTGCCATGTCCTGACGCGTCCTGACACGTGCCATGGCCATGTCGTGACACTTCCTGCGACGTCCCAACTCGTGCCATTGCCACGCCGTACCATGTCCTGCGACGTCCCGACTCGTGCCATGGCCACGCTCTGCCATGTCCTGATGTTTCCTGACACGTGCCATGGCCATGTCCTGATACGTCCTGACACGTGCCATGGCCATGTCTTGACGCATCCTAACACGTACCATGACCACGTCCTGACGGGTCCTACGACATCCCGACTCGTGCCATGGCCACGCCCTGCCATGTCCTACAACGTCCCGACTCGTGCCCTGGCCACGCCCTGCCATGTCCTAATGCATCGTGACACGTGCCATGGCCATGTCCTGATGCGTCCTGACACTTGCCATGGCCACGCCTTGCCATATCCTACGACGTCCCGACTCGTGCCATGGCCACGCCTTGCCATGTCCTGACGCGTCCTGACACGTACCATGGCCATGTCCTGAAACATCATGCGACGTCCCGACTCGTGCAAGGCCACGCCCTGCCATGTCCTGACGCGTCCTGACACGTGCCATGGCCATGTCCTGCGAGGACCCGTCTCGTGCCATGGCCATGCCCTGCCATGTCCTGCGACGTCCCGACTCGTGCCATGGCCACGCCCTGCCATGTCCTGCGACGTCCCGACTCGTGCCATGGCCACGCCCTGCCATGTCCTCATGAACCCTGACACATGCCATGGCCATGTCTTGATGCGTCCTGACACGTGCCATGGCCATGTCCTGATGAGTGCTGACTCATGCCATGGCCATGTCATGATGCGTCCTGACACGTGCCATGGCCATGTCCTGACACGTCCTGCGACATCCCGACTCGTGCCATGGCCACGCCCTGCCATGTCCTGCGACGTCTCGACTCGTGCCCTGGCCACGCCCTGCCATGTCCTGATGCGTCGTGACACGTGTCATGTCCATGTCCTGATGCGTCCTGACACGTGCCAAGGCCATGTCCTGACACATCCTGACACGTACCACGGCCACGTCCTGACGCGTCCTGACACGTACCATGGACATATCCTGCCATGTCCTGCGATGTCCTAACTCATGCCATGACCACGTCCTGTCACGTCTTGACGCGTGCCAAGGCCATGTCCTGCGACGTCCTGAATTGTGCCATGGCCACACCCTGCCACGTCCAAACGCGTGCCATGGCCAAGTCCTGACGCGTCCTGGCACATGCCATGGCCATGTCCTGACACGTCCTGCGACATCCCGACTCGTGCCATGGCCACGCCCTGCCATGTCCTGCGACGTCCCGACTCGTGCCCTGGCCACGCCCTGTCATGTCTTGATGCGTCCTGACAAGTGCCAGGGCCATGTCCTGATGCGTCCTGACACGTGCCATGGCCATGTCCTGACGCATCCTGGCACGTACCATGGCCACGTCCTGACGCGTCCTGACACGTACCATGGCCATATACTGCCATGTCCTGCGACGTCATAACTCGTGCCATGACCACGCCCTGCCACGTCCTGACGCGTGCCATGGCCATGTCCTGCGGCGTCCTGACTCGTGCCATGGCCACACCCTGCCACGTCTTGAAGCGTGCCATGGCCATGTCTAGACGCGTCCTGACACGTACCATGGCCATATCCTGCCATGTACTGCGACGTCCTGACTCGTGCCATGGCCACGCCTTGCCACGTCCTGACGTGTCCTGACATGTGCCAGGGCCATGTCCTGACTCGTCCTGCGAGGTCCTGACTCGTGTCATGACCACACCTTGCCATGTCCTGCGACGTTACGACTTATGCCATGGCTACGCCCCGCCATGTCCTGATGCGTCCGAACACGTGCCATGGCCGTGTCCTGACACGTCCTGCAACGTCCCGACTCGTGCCATGGCCACGCCCTGCCATGTCCTGCAACGTCCCGACTCGTTCCATGGCCACGCCCTGTCATGTCCAGATGCATCCTGACACGTGCCATGGCCATGTCCTGATGCATCCTGACACGTGCCATGGCCATGTCCTGACGCATCCTGACACGGCCACGTCCTGACGCGTCCTTACACGAACCATGGCCATATCCTGCCATGTCCTGCGACGTCCTGACTCGTGCCATGACCACGCCCTGCCACGTCCTCACGCGTGCAATGGCCATGTCCTGTGACGTCCTGACTCGTGCCATTGCCACGCCCTGCCACGTCCTGACGCGTGCCATGGCCATGTCCAAACGCGTCCTGACACGTACCATGGCCATATCTTGCCATGTCCTGCGACGTCCTGACTCGTGCCATGGTCACGCCCTGCCATGTCCTGACGCGTCCTGACACGTGCCATGGCCATGTCCTGACATGTCCTGCGACGTCCCGACTCGTGCCATGGCCACGCCCTGCCTTCTCCTGTGAAGTCCCGACTCGTGCCATGGCCACGCCCCGCCATGTTCTGATGTGTCCTGACACGTGCCATGGACATGTCCTGAAACATCCTGCGATGTCCCGACTAGTGCCATGGCCACGCCATGCCATGTCCTGCAACGTCCCGACTCGTGCCATGGCCACGCCCTTCCATGTCCTGACTCGACCTGACACGTGCCATGGCCATGTCCTGCAAGGTTCCGACTCGTGCCATGGCCATGCCCTGCCATGTCCTGCGACGTCCCGACTCGTGCCATGGCCACGCCCTGCCATGTCCTGATGAGTCCTGACATATGCCATGGCCATGTCCTGATGCGTCCTGACACGTCTTGACTCGTGCCATTGCCACACCCTGCCATGTCCTGACGCATCCTGACATGTGCCATGACCATGTCCTGACACGTCCTGCGTGGTCCCGACTAGTGCCATGGAACCGCCCTGCCATGTCCTGCGACGTCCCGACTCGTGCCATGGCCACGCCCTGCCATGTCCTGACGCGTCCTGACACGTGCCATGGCCATGTCCTGACACGTCCTGCGACGTCCTGACACGAACCATGGCCATATCCTGCCATGTCCTACGACGTCCTGACTCGTGCCATGACCACGCCCTGCCACGTCCTCTCGCATGCCATGGCCATGTCCTGCGACGTCGTGACTCGTGCCACAGCCACGCCCTGCCATGTCCTGCGACGTCCTGACTCGTTCCATGGTCACGCCCTACCATGTCCTGACGCGTCCTGACACGTGCCATGGCCATGTCCTGACACGTCCCGACTCGTGCCATGGCCACGCCCTGCCTTGTCCTGTGACGTCCCGACCCGTGCCATGGCCATGTCCTGCGAGGTCCCGACTCGTGCCATGGCCATGCCCTGCCATGTCCTGCGACGTCCCGACTCGTGCCATGTCCTGATGAGTCCTGACACATGCCATGGCCATGTCCTGATGCGTCCCGACACGTGCCATGGCCATGTCCTGACGCATCCTGACACGTACCATGGCCACGTCCTGACGCGTTCTGACACGTACAATGGCCATATCCTGCCATGTCCTGCGACGTCCTCACGCGTGCCATGGCCAAATCCTTCCATGTCCTGCGACGTCTTGACTCGTGCCATGGCCACGCCCTGCCATGTCTTGACGCATCCTGACACGTGCCATGGCCGTGTCCTTACACGTCCTGCGAGGTGCCGACTCGTGCCATGGCCACGACCTGCCATGTCCTGCGACGTCTCGACTCGTGCCATGTCCATGCCCTGCCATGTCCTGATGTGTCCTGACACGTGCCATGGCCCATCCTGATGCGTCCTGTCACGTGCCATGGCGATGTCCTGACGCATCCTAACACCTACCATGACCACGTCCTGACGCGTCCTGACACGTACCATGGCCATATCCTGCCATGTCCTGCGACGTCCTAACTTGTGCCATGACCACGCCCTGCCACGTCCTGACCCGTGCCATGGCCATGTCCTGCGACGTCCTTACTCGTGCCATGGCCACACCCTGCCACGTCTTGACGCGTGCCATGGCCATGTCAAGACGCGTCCTGACACCTACCATGGCCATGTCCAGACGCGTCCTGACACGTACCACGGACACGTCCTGATGCGTCCTAACACGTACCATGGCCATATCCTGCCATGTCCTGCGATGTCCTAACTCATGCCATGACCACGCCCTGCCACGTCCTGACGCGTGCCATGGCCATGTCCTGCGACGTCTTAACTCGTGACATGGCCACACCCTGCCACGTCCCGACGCGTGCCATGGTCATGTCCTGCGATGTCCTGACTCGTGCCATGGCCACACCCTGCCACGTCCCGACGCGTGCCATGGCCATGTCCTGACGCGTCCTGACAAGTACCATGGCCAAATCCTGCCATGTCCTGCGACGTCTTGACTCGTGCCATGGCCACACCCTGCCATGTCCTGATGTATCCTGACACGTGCCATGGCCATGTCCTGATGCGTCTTGACATGTGCCATGGCCATGTCCTGTCGCATCCTAACACGTACCATGACCACGTCCTGACGCGTCCTACGACATCCCGACTCGTGCCATGGCCACGCCCTGCAATGTCCTGCAACGTCCCGACTCGTGCCCTGGCCACGCCCTGCCATGTCCTAATGCGTCGTGACACGTGCCATGGCCATGTCCTGATGCGTCCTGACACATGCCATGGCCACGCCTTGCCAAGTCCTGCGACGTCCCGACTCGTGCCATGCCCATGCCTGCCATGTCCTGACTCGTCCTGACATGTGCCATGGCCATGTCCTGAAACGTCCTGCGACGTCCCGACTCGTGCCATGGCCACGCCCTGCCATGTCCTGCGACGTCCCGACTCGTGCCATGGCCACGCCCTGCCATGTCCATACGCGTCCTGACATGTGCCATGGCCATGTCCTGCGAGGACCCATCTCTTGCCATAGCCATGCCCTGCCATGTCCTGCAACGTCCCGACTCGTGCCATGGCCACGCCCTGCCATGTCCTGCGACGTCCCGACTCGTGCCATGGCCACGCCCTGCCATGTCCTCATGAGCCCTGACACATGCCATGGCCATGTCTTGATGCGTCCTGACACGTGCCATGGCCATGTCCTGATGCGTCCTGACACGTCCTCACGCGTGCCATGGCCAAATCCTTCCATTTCCTGCCACGTCTTGACTCGTGCCATGGCCACGCCCTGCCATGTCCTGACGTATCCTGATACGTGCCATGGCCATGTCCTTACACGTCCTGCGAGCTCCCGACTCGTGCCATGGCCATGCCCTGCCATGTCCTACGACGTCCCGACTCGTGCAATGGCCACGCCCTGCCATGTCCTGATGTGTCCTGACACGTGCAATGGCCCATCCTGATGCGTCCTGACACTGGTCGTGGCGATGTCCTGACTCATCCTAACACGTACCATGACCACGTCCTGACGCGTCCTGACACGTACCATGGCCATATCCTGCCATGTCCTATGACGTCCTAACTTGTGGCATGACCACGCCCTGCAATGTCCTGACCCGTGCCATGGCCATGTCCTGCGACGTCCTTATTCGTGCCATGGCCACACCGTGCCACGTCTTGACGCGTGCCATGGCCATGTCAAGACGCGTCCTGACACCTACCATGGCCATGTCCATACGGATCCTGACACGTACTACGGACACGTCCTGACACGTACCATGGCCATATCCTGCCATGTCCTGCGATGTCCTAACTCATGCCATGACCACGCCCTGCCACGTCATGACGCGTGCCATGGCCATGTCCTGCGACGTCCTGACTCGTGTCATGGCCACACCCTGCCAGGTCCCGACGCGTGCCATGGCCATGTCCTGACGCGTCCTGACAAGTACCATTGCCAAATCTTGCCATGTCCTGCGACGTCTTGACTCGTGCCATGGCCACACCCTGCCATGTCCTGACGCATCCTAACACGTGCCATGGCCATGTCCTGACACGTCCTGCGAGGACCCATCTCTTGCCATAGCCATGCCCTGCCATGTCCTGCAACGTCCCGACTCGTGCCATGGCCACGCCCTGCCATGTCCTGCGACGTCCCGACTCGTGCCATGGCCACGCCCTGCCATGTCCTCATGAGCCCTCACACATGCCATGGCCATGTCTTGATGCGTCCTGACACGTGCCATGGCCATGTCCTGATGCGTCCTGACACGTCCTCACGCGTGCCATGGCCAAATCCTTCCATGTCCTGCAACGTCTTGACTCGTGCCATGGCCACGCCCTGCCATGTCCTGACGTATCCTGATACGTGCCATGGCCATGTTCTTACACGTCCTGCAAGCTCCCGACTCGTGCCATGGCCACGCCCTGCCATGTCCTGCGACGTCCCGACTCGTGCAATGGCCACGCCCTGCCATGTCCTGATGTGTCCTGACACGTGCAATGGCCCATCCTGATGCGTCCTGACACTGGCCGTGGCGATGTCCTGACGCATCCTAACACGTACCATGACCACGTCCTGACGTGTCCTGACACGTACCATGGCCATATTCTGCCATGTCCTATGACGTCCTAACTTGTGGCATGACCACGCCCTGCCATGTCCTGACCCGTGCCATGGCCATGTCCTATGACGTCCTTATTCGTGCCATGGCCACACCCTGCCACGTCTTGACGCGTGCCATGGCCATGTCAAGACGCGTCCTGACACCTACCATGTCTTGACGCATCCTGACACGTTCCATGGCCATGTCCTGACACATCCTGCGTGGTCCCGAATCGTGCCATGGAACCGCCCTGCCATGTCCTGCGACGTCCTGACTCGTGCCATGGCCACGCCCTACCATGTCCTGACGCGTCCTAACACGTGCCATGGCCATGTCCTGACACTTCCTGCGACGTCCCAACTCGTGCCATAGCCACGCTGTTCCATGTCCTGCGACGTTCCGACTCGTGCCATGGCCACGCCCTGCCATGTCCTGATATTTCCTGACACGTGCCATGGCCATGTCCTGATGCGTCTTGACACGTGCCATGGCTATATCCTGACGCATCCTAACACGTACCATGACCACGTCCTGACGCGTCCTGCGACATCCCGACTCGTGCCATGGCCACGCCCTGCCTTCTCCTGCAACGTCCCGACTCGTGCCCTGGCCACGCCCTGCCATGTCCTAATGCGTCGTGACACGTGCCATGGCAATGTCTTGATGCGTCCTGACACGTGCCATGGCCACGCCTTGCCATGTCTTGCGACGTCCCGACTCGTGCCATGGCCACCCCCTGCCATGTCCTGACGCGTCCTGACACGTACCATGGCCATGTCCTGCGACGTCCTGACTCGTGCCATGGCCACGGCCTGCCACGTCCTCACGCGTGCCATGGCCATGTCCTGCCACGTCCTGACTGGTGCCACAGCCACGCCCTGCCACGTCCTGACGCGTACCATGTCCATGTCCTAACGCGTCCTGACACGTACCATGGCCATATCCTGCCATGTCCTGCGACGTCCTGACTCGTGCCATGCTCACGCCCTACCATGTCCTGACGCGTCCTGACATGTGCCATGGCCATGTCCTGACACGTCCTGCGACGTCAAGACTCGTGCCATGGCCACGCCCTACCTTGTCCTGTGACGTCCCGACTCGTGCCATGGCCATGTCCTGCGAGGTCTCGACTCGTGCCATGGCCATGCCCTGCCATGTCCTGCGACGTCCCGACTCGTGCCATGGCCACGCCCCGCCACGTCCTGACGTGTCCTGACATGTGCCATGGCCATGTCCTGACACGTCCTGCAAGGTCCTGACTCGTGCCATGACCACGCCTTGCCATGTCCTGCGATGTTACGACTCGTGCCATGGCCACGCCCTGCTATGTCCTAATGCGTCGTGACACGTGCCATGGCCATGTCCTGACACGTCCTGCGACGTCCCGACTCGTGCCATGGCCACGCCCAGCCATGTCCTGCGACGTCCCGACTCATTCCATGGCCACGCCCTGTCATGTCCAGATGCATCCTGACACGTGCCATGGCCATGTCCTGATGCGTCCTGACACGTGCCATGGCCATGTCCTGACGTATCCTGACACGTACTATGGCCACGTCCTGACGAGTCCTGACACAAACCATGGCCATATCCTGCCATGTCCTGCGCCGTCCTGACTCGTGCCATGACCACGCCCTGCCACGTCCTCACGCATGCCATGGCCATGTCCTGCCACGTTCTGACTCGTGCCACAGCCACGCCCTGCCACGTCGTAACGCGTGCCATGGCCATGTCCTAACGCGTCCTGACACGTACCATGGCTATTTCCTGCCATGTCCTGCGGCGTCCTGACTCGTGCCATGGTCACGCCCTACCATGTCCTGACGCGTCCTGACACGTGCCATGGCCATGTCCTGACACGTCCCGACTCGTGCCATGGCCACGCCCTGCCTTGTCCTGTGACGTCCCGACCCGAGCCATGGCCATGTCCTGCGAGGTCCCGACTCGTGCCATGGCCATGCCCTGCCATGTCCTGCGACGTCCCGACTCGTGCCATGTCCTGATGAGTCCTGACACATGCCATGGCCATGTCCTGATGCGTCCCGACACGTGCCATGGCCATGTCCTGACGCATCCTGACACGTACCATGGCCACGTCCTGACGCATTCTGACAAGTACAATGCCCATATCCTGCCATGTCCTGCGACGTCCTCACACGTGCCATGGCCAAATCCATCCATGTCCTGCGACGTCTTGACTCGTGCCATGGCCACGCCCTGCCATGTCTTGATGCATCCTGACACGTGCCATGGCCGTGTCCATACACGTCCTGCGAGGTGCCGACTCGTGCCATGGCCACGCCTTGCCATGTCCTGCGACGTCCCGACTCGTGCCACGGCCACGCCCTGCCATGTCCTGATGTGTCCTGACACGTGTCATGGCCCATCCTGATGCGTCCTGTCACGTGCCATGGCGATGTCCTGACGCATCCTAACACCTACCATGACCACGTCCTGACGCGTCCTGACCTGTACCATGGCCATATCCTGCCATGTCCTGCGACGTCCTAACTCGTGCCATGACCGTGCCCTGCCACGTCCTGACCCGTGCCATGGCCATGTCCTGCGATGTCCATTCTTGTGCCATGGCCACACCCTGCCACGTCTTGACGCGTGCCATGGCCATGTCCAGACGCGTCCTGACACGTACCATGGCCATATCCTGCCATGTACTGCGACGTCCTGACTCGTGCCATGGCCACGCCCTGCCACGTCCTGACGTGTCCTGACATGTGCCATGGCCATGTCCTGACACGTCCTGCGAGGTCCTGACTCGTGCCATGACCACGCCTTGCCATGTCCTGCGACGTTTCGTGCCATGGCCACGCCCTACCATGTCCTGATGCGTCCTGACACGTGCCATGGCCATGTCCTGACACGTCTTGCGACGTCCCGACTCGTGCCATGGCCATGCCCTGCCATGTCCTGCGACGTCCCGACTCATTCCATGGCCACGCCCTGTCATGTCCAGATGCATCCTGACACGTGCCATGGCCATGTCCTGATGCGTCCTGACACGTGCCATGGCCATGTCCTGACGCATCCTGACACGTACCATGGCCACGTCCTGACGAGTCCTGACACGAACCATGGCCATATCCTGCCATGTCCTGCGACGTCCCGACTCATGCCATGACCACGCCCTGCCACGTCCTCACGCGTGCCATGGCCATGTCCTGCGACGTCCTGACTCGTGCCACAGCTACGCCCTGCCACGTCCTGACACGTGCCATGGCCATGTCCTAATGCGTCTTGACACGTACCATGGCCATATCCTGCCATGTCCTGCGACGTCCTGACTCGTGCCATGGTCACGCCCTACCATGTCCTGACGCGTCCTGACACGTGCCATGGCCATGTCCTGACACGTCCTGCGACGTCCCGACTTTTGCCATGGCCATGCCCTGCCTTGTCCTGTGACGTCCTGACTCGTGCCATGGCCATGCCCTGCCATGTCCTGATGCGGCCTGACACGTGCCATGGACATGTCTTGAAACGTGCTGCGACGTCCCGACTCGTGCCATGGCCACGCCCTGCCATGTCCTGTGACGTCCCGACTCGTGCCATGGCCACGCCCTGCCATGTCCTGACGCGACCTGACACATGCCATGGCCATGTCCTGACGCGACCTGACACATGCCATGGCCATGTCCTGCGAGGTCCCGACTCGTGCCATGGCCACGCCCTACCATGTCCTGATGAGTCCTTACACATGCCATGGCCATGTCCTGATGCGTCCTGACACGTGCCATGCCCATGTCCTGACGTATCCTGACACGTACCATGGCCACGTCCCGACGCGTTCTGAAACGTACCATGGCCATGTCCTGATGCGTCCAGACACGTCCTCACGCGTGCCATGGCCAAATCCTTCCATGTCCTGCCACGTCTTCACTCGTGCCATGGCCCTGCCCTGCTGTCACGGGGCCGATTTTGGACACTTAAATCCTGGCCGAGGTTTCGCCTCCGTGCGGCAGTCAAGCCTTGCCTGACTCAGCCTTCCCCCAAAACTTGCCAATCGAACACAAGTTTGGCCTTAGACGAATTTGGGCAGCAAAACTGAATATAAATGAGACAAGCATATACGGGAACAATTTCCCAACCTTTATATTAATATGGAAAAGAATACAAAGGACCCTCACTCTCGCTATGAACAATGCCGCTCACAGCCCACTCTCCGACTAAGATGACCTTGTCAATCTTGGCCGAACACTCGGATTGTCTCACAACCCAAGTCCCCTTTTTCCTTGAAACACTTAGAACTCCTCACGTTTCCCTCGTGTTTCCCAGCAAGCAACTACACACGAATTACTTGACTTCACTTGCTTAGTTCTGCCTTAGCCTAGGGGTCCTATTTATAGCACATAGGAACCCCTTTACATGCACATTTTCGTCCAACAGCCCACTTCCCCACTAAGCTAACATGTTCCTAACTTTGTGGCTGACACCCCCAGCCACTTAGGATCCACTACTCACGAAATGGGGCATTATACAAGCATTACAAGATAATGGGGATCATGGGGGAACATGGGAGATCATGGCCTACAAACAAGGAACTCCTGCCAACCGCTTCCATGTGCTTCTCATGTGCAATTCGGACCAGCTGCATTTCGCCCTAAGGATGCTCGAGCCATGCCTTAGTTAATTTAACATTGTCCCATACCAATGCCGGCGTAATTCGCTGCCATCATATTTCCCGCACACTGCCCGGCGCCCATACACCGTGCGCACACTGCCTTTGGCCCTTGTCCGTTGCCATGTTCCTTTCTGCCTCATTTCCCTCGTGCCATCACTTGTATTTTCTTTCCTATAGCCTTGCCTTGGCTATTGAAAGCCTTTGCCGTCAACCCGCATTCCCGCTTTGCCTTAGCTTAGCCCGCATTTAGCTGTCCCGACCAATGTCATGCCGACTGTCTTTGGCGCGCATGCCGTGCCATGCCGCCCCATTTTGCCGATGCTGCCTTGTCAAGCCCTTTCCAAGCAAACCTTGTCCGCCCCAAGGTCTTGGCCTTGCTTGCCCGTTCCAGCCCGTCGACCCACTGATATTGGCGCGCATGCCATGCCATGCTGCCGCCCGTCCGTTGCCTTGTCAAGCCCTTCCAAGCAAACCTTGCCCATGCCAAGGTCTTGGCCTCGCTTGCACATCCGTTTGGCGCGCATGCCGTGCCATGCTGCCGCCCGTCCTTGCCAATACTGCCTTGTCAAGCCCTTCCAAGCAAACCTTTGCGCGCCAAGGTCTTGGCCTTGCTTGCACATACTAGCATATCGACTTCCCGTCCATTGGCGCGCATGCCGTACCATGCTGCCGCCCGTCCTTGCCGACTTTCAAAGTTGGGGTCCTAACACCTGCCATGTCTTGACGCATCCTGACACGTGCCATGTCTATGTCGTGACACGTCCTGCGTGGTCCCGACTCATGCCATGGAACCGCCCTGCCATGTCCTGCGACGTCCCGACTCGTGCCATGGCCACGCCATGCCATGTCCTGACGCGTCCTGACACGTGCCATGGCCATGTCCTGACACTTCTTGCGATGTCCCAAATCGTGCCATAGCCAAGCCGTACCATGTCCTGCGACGTCCCGACTCGTGCCATGGCCACGCCCTGCCATGTCCTGATGTTTCCTGACACGTGCCATGGCCATGTCCTGATGCGTCCTGACACGTGCCATGGCCATGTCCTGACGCATCCTAACACGTACCATGACCACGTCCTGACGCGTCCTGCG
Source organism: Nicotiana benthamiana (assembly GCA_034376525.1). Taxonomy (NCBI): domain Eukaryota; kingdom Viridiplantae; phylum Streptophyta; class Magnoliopsida; order Solanales; family Solanaceae; genus Nicotiana; species Nicotiana benthamiana. The sequence continues at coordinate 16,786 of JAXGFW010000082.1, read as the reverse complement.
ACATCCCGACTCGTGCCATGGCCACGCCCTGCCATGTCCTGCAACGTCCCGACTCGTGCCATGGCCACGCCCTGCCACGTCCTAATGCGTCGTGACACGTGCCATGGCCATGTCCTGATGCGTCCTGACACGTGCCATGGTCACGCCTTGCCATGTCCTGCGACGTCCCGACTCATGCCATGGCCACGCCCTGCCATGTCCCGACGCGTCCTGAAACATCCTGCGACGTCCCGACTCGTGCCATGGCCACGCCCTACCATGTCCTGCGACGTCCTGGCTCGTGCCATGACCACGCCCTGCCACGTCTTGACGTGTGCCATGGCCATGTCCAGACGCGTCCTGACACGTACCATGGCCATATCCTGCCATGTACTGCGACGTCCTGACTCGTGCCATGGCCACGCCCTGCCACGTCCTGACGTGTCCTGACATGTGCCGTGGCTATGTCCTGACACGTCCTGCGAGGTCCTGACTCGTGCCATGACCACGCCTTGCCATGTCATGCGACGTTTCGTGCCATGGCCACGCCTTGCCATGTCCTGATGCGTCCTGACACGTGCCATGGCCATGTCCTGACACGTCTTGCGACGTCCCGACTCGTGCTATGGCCATGCCCTGCCATGTCCTGCGATGTCCCGACTCATTCCATGGCCACGCCCTATCATGTCCAGATGCATCCTGACACGTGCCATGGCCATGTCCTGATGCGTCCTAACACGTGCCATGGCCATGTCCTGACGCATCGTGACACGTACCATGGCCACGTCCTCATGAGTCCTGACACGAACCATGGCCATATCCTGCCATGTCCTGCGACGTCCTGACTCGTGCCATGACCACGATGTCCTGACGCGTCCTGACACGAACCATGGCCATATCCTGCCATGTCCTGCGACGTCCTGACTCGTGCCATGACCACGCCCTACCATGTCCTAACGCGTCCTAACACGTACCATGGCCATATCCTGCCATGTCCTGCGACGTCCTGACTCGTGCCATGGTCACGCCCTACCATGTCCTGACGCGTCCTGACACGTGCCATGGCCATGTCCTGACACGTCCTGCGACGTCACGACTCTTGCCATGGCCATGCCCTGCCATGTTCCGATGCGGCCTGACACGTGCCATGGACATGTCTTGATACGTGCTGCGACGTCCAGACTCGTGCCATGGCCATGCCCTGCCATGTCCTGTGACGTCCCGACTCGTGCCATGGCCACGCCCTGCCATGTCCTGACGCGACCTGACACATGCCATGGCCATGTCCGGATGCATCCTAACACGTGCCATGCCCATGTCCTAACGCATCCTGACACGTACCATGGCCACGTCCTGACGCGTTCTGACACGTACAATGGCCATGTCCTGATGCGTCCTGACACGTCCTCACGCGTGCCATGGCCAAATCCTTCCATGTCCTGCCACGTCTTGACTCGTGCCATGGCCACGCCCTGCCATGTCCTGACGCATCCTGACACGTGCCATGGCCATGTCCTGACACGTCCTGCGTAGACCGACTCGTGCCATGGAACTACCCTGCCATGTCCTGCGACGTCCCGACTCGTGCTATGGCCAGCCCTGCCATGTCCTGATGCGTCCTGACCCGTGCCATGGCCATGTCCTGACACTTCCTGCGACGTCCCAACTCGTTCCATAGCCACGCCGTACCATGTCCTGCGACGTCCCGCTTCGTGCCATGGCCACGCCCTGCCATGTCCTGATGTTTCCTGACACGTGCCATGGCCATGTCTTGATGCGTCTTGACACGTGCCATGGCCATGTCCTGACGCATCCTAACACGTACCATGACCACGTCCTGACGCGTCCTGCGACATCCCGACTCGTGCCATGGCCACGCCCTGCCATTTCCTGCAACGTCCCGACTCGTGCCCTGGCCACGCCCTGCTATGTCCTAATGCGTCGTGACACGTGCCATGGCCATGTCCTGATGCGTCCTGACACGTGCCATGGCCACGCCTCGCCATGTCCTGCGACATCCCGACTCGTGCCGTGGCCACGCCCTGCCATGTCCTGACGCGTCCTGACACGTACCATGGCCATGTCCGGAAACGTCCTATGACGTCCCGATTCGTGCCATGGCCACGCCCTGCCATGTCCTAGGACGTCTCGACTCGTGCCATGGCCACGCCCTGCCATGTCCTGACGCGTCCTGACACGTGCCATGGCCATGTCCTGCGAGGACCCGTCTCGTGCCATGGCCATGCCCTGCCATGTCTTGCGACGTCCCGACTCGTGCCATGGCCACGCCCTGCCATGTCCTGCGACGTCCCGACTCGTGCCATGGCAACGCCCTGCCTTGTCCTGATGCGTCCTGACCCGTGCCATGGCCATGTCTTGACACTTCCTGCGACGTCCCAACTCGTGCCATAGCCACGCCGTACCATGTCCTGCGACGTCCCGACTCGTGCCATGGCCATGCCCTGCCATGTCCTGATGTTTCCTGACACGTGCCATGGCAATGTCTTGATGCGTCCTGACACGCGCCATGGCCATGTCCTTACGCATCCTAACACGTACCATGACCACGTCCTGACGCGTCCTGCGACATCCCGACTCGTGCCATGGCCACGCCCTGCCATGTCCTGCAACGTCCCGACTCGTGCCCTGGCCATGCCCTGCCATGTCCTAATGCGTCGTGACACGTGCCATGGCCATGTCCTGATGCGTCCAGACACGTGCCATGGCCACGCCTTGCCATGTCCTGCGACGTCCCGACTCGTGCCGTGGCCACGCCCTGCCATGTCTTGACGCGTCCTGACACGTACCATGGCCATGTCCTGAAACGTCCTATGACGTCCCGACTCGTGCCATGGCCACGCCGTGCCATATCCTGTGACGTCCCGACTCGTGCCATGGCCACGCGCTGCCATGTCCTGACGCGTCCTGACACGTGCTATGGCCATGTCCTGCGAGGACCCGTCTCGTGCCATGGCCATGCCCTGCCATGTCCTGCGACGTCCTGACTCGTGCCATGGCCACGCCCTGCCATGTCCTGCGACGTCCTTACTCGTGCCATGGCCACGCCCTGCCATGTCCTCATGAGCCCTGACACATGCCATGGCCATGTCCTAATGCGTCCTGACACGTGCCATGGCCATGTCCTGATGCGTCCTGACACGTCCTCACGCATGCCATGGCCAAGTCCTTCCATGTCCTGGCACGTCTTGACTCATGCCATGGCCACGCCCTGCCATGTCCGGACGTATCCTGATACGTGCCATGGCCATGTCCTTACACGTGCTGCGAGGTCCCGACTCGTTTCATGGCCACGCCCTGCTATGTCCTGCGACATCCCGACTCGTGCCATGGCCACGCCCTGCGATGTCCTGGTGTGTCCTGACACGTGCCATGGCCCATCCTGATGCGTCCTGACACTGGCCATGGCGATGTCCTGACGCATCCTAACATGTACCATGACCACGTCCTGACGCGTCCTGACACGTACAATGGCCATATCCTGCCATGTCCTGCGACGTCCAAACTTGTGCCATGACCGCGCCCTGCCACGTCCTGACCCGTGCCATGGCCATGTCCTGCGACGTCCTTACTCGTGCAATGGCCACACCCTGCCACGTCTTGACGCGTGCCATGGCCATGTCAAGACGCGTCCTGGCACCTACCATGGCCATGTCCAGACGCGTCCTGACACGTACCACGGACACGTCCTGATGCTTCCTGACACGTACCATGGCCAGATCCTACCATGTCCTGCGATGTCTTAACTCATGCCATGATCACGCCCTGCCACGTCCTGACGCGTGCCATGGCCATGTCCTGCGACGTCCTGACTCGTGCCATGGCCACACCCTGCCACGTCCCGACGCGTGCCATGGCCATGTCCTGCGACGTCCTGACTCGTGCCATGGCCACACCCTGCCACGTCCCGCCGCGTGCCATGGCCATGTCCTGACGCGTCCTGACAAGTACCATGGCCAAATCCTGCCATGTCCTGCGACGTCTTGACTCGTGCCATGGCCACACCCAGACCATGTCCTGACGCATCCTGACACGTGCCTTGGCCATGTCCTGATGCGTTCTGACACGTACAATGGCAATGTTCTGATGCGTCCTGACATGTCCTCACGCGTGCCATGGCCAAATCCTTCCATGTCCTGCCACGTCTTGACTCGTGCCATGGCCATGCCCTGCCATGTCCTGACGCATCCTGGCACGTGCCATGGCCATGTCCTGACACGTCCTGCGTGGTCCCGACTCGTGCCATGGAACTGCCCTGCCTTGTCCTACGACGTCCCGACTCGTGCTATCGCCACGCCCTGCCATGTCCTGATGCGTCCTGACCCGTGCCATGGCCATGTCTTGACACTTCCTGCGACGTCCCAACTCGTGCCATAGCCACGCCGTACCATGTCCTGCGACGTCCCGACTCGTGCCATGGCCATGCCCTGCCATGTCCTGATGTTTCCTGACACGTGCCATGGCAATGTCTTGATACGTCCTGACACGCGCCATGGCCATGTCCTTACGCATCCTAACACGTACCATGACCACGTCCTGACGCGTCCTGCGACATCCCGACTCGTGCCATGGCCACGCCCTGCCATGTCCTGCAACGTCCCGACTCGTGCCCTGGCCATGCCCTGCCATGTCCTAGTGCGTCGTGACACGTGCCATGGCCATGTCCTGATGCGTCCAGACACGTGCCATGGCCACGCCTTGCCATGTCCTGCGACGTCCCGACTCGTGCCGTGGCTACGCCCTGCCATGTCTTGACGCGTCCTGACACGTACCATGGCCATGTCCTGAAACGTCCTATGACGTCCCGACTCGTGCCATGGCCACGCCGTGCCATATCCTGTGACGTCCCGACTCGTGCCATGGCCACGCGCTGCCATGTCCTGACGCGTCCTGACACGTGCCATGACCATGTCCTGCGAGGACCCGTCTCGTGCCATGGCCATGCCCTGCCATGTCCTGCGACGTCCCGACTCGTGCCATGGCCACGCCCTGCCATGTCCTGCGACGTCCTTACTCGTGCCGTGGCCACGCCCTGCCATGTCCTCATAAGCTCTGACACATGCCATGGCCATGTCCTAATGCGTCCTGACACGTGCCATGGCCATGTCCTGATGCGTCCTGACACGTCCTCACGCATGCCATGGCCAAGTCCTTCCATGTCCTGGCACGTCTTGACTCATGCCATGGCCACGCCCTGCCATGTCCGGACGTATCCTGATACGTGCCATGGCCATGTCCTTACACGTCCTGCGAGGTCCCGACTCGTTCCATGGCCACGCCCTGCTATGTCCTGCGACATCCCGACTCGTGCACTGGCCACGCCCTGCGATGTCCTGGTGTGTCCTGACACGTGCCATGGCCCATCCTGATGCGTCCTGACACTGGCCATGGCGATGTCCTGACGCATCCTAACATGTACCATGACCACGTCCTGACGCGTCCTGACACGTACAATGGCCATATCCTGCCATGTCCTGCGACGTCCAAACTTGTGCCATGGCCGCGCCCTGCCACGTCCTGACCCGTGCCATGGCCATGTCCTGCGACGTCCTTACTCGTGCCATGGCCACACCCTGCCACGTGTTGACGCGTGCCATGGCCATGTCAAGACGCGTCCTGGCACCTACCATGGCCATGTCCAGACGCGTCCTGACACGCACCACGGACACGTCCTGATGCTTCCTGACACGTACCATGGCCAGATCCTACCATGTCCTGCGTTGTCTTAACTCATGCCATGATCACGCCCTACCACGTCCTGACGCGTGCCATGGCCATGTCCTGCGACGTCCTGACTCGTGCCATGGCCACACCCTGCCACGTCCCGACGTGTGCCATGGCCATGTCCTGCGACGTCCTGACTCGTGCCATGGCCACACCCTGCCACGTCCCGCCGCGTGCCATGGCCATGTCCTGACGCGTCCTGACAAGTACCATGGCCAAATCCTGCCATGTCCTGCGACGTCTTGACTCGTGCCATGGCCACACCCAGACCATGTCCTGACGCATCCTGACACGTGCCATGGCCATGTCCTGACACGTCCTGCATGGTCCCGACTCGTGCCACGGAACCGCCCTGCCATGTCCTGACGCGTCCTGACATGTGCCATGGACATGTCCTGACACTTCCTGCGACGTCCCAACTCGTGCCATAGCCACGCCGTACCATGTCCTGCGACGTCCCGACTCGTGCATGGCCACGCCCTGCCATGTCCTGATGTTTCCTGACACGTGCCATGGCCATCTCCTGATGCGTCCTGACACGTGCCATGGCCATGTCCTGACGCATCCAAACACGTACCATGACCACGTCCTGACGGGTCCTGCGACATCTCGACTCGTGCCATGGACACGCCCTGCAATGTCCTACAACATCGTGGCACGTGCCATGGCCATGTCCTGATGCGTCCTGACACGTGCCATGGCCACGCCTTGCCATGTCCTGCGACGTCCCGACTCGTGCCATGGCCACGCCCTGCCATGTCCTAACGCGTCCTGACACGTACCATGGCCATGTCCTGAAATGTCCTGCGACGTCCCGACTCGTGCCATGGCCACGCCCTGACATGTTCTACGACGTCCCAACTCGTGCCGTGGCCACGCCCTGCCATGTCCTGACGCGTCCTGACACGTGCCATGGCCATGTCCTGCGAGGACCCGTTTCGTGCCATGGCCATGCCCTGCCATGTCCTGCGACGTCCCGACTCGTGCCATGGCCACGCCCTGCCATGTCCTGCGACGTCCCGACTCGTGCCATGGCCACGCCCTGCCATTACCTCATGAGCCCTGACACATGCCATGGACATGTCTTGATGCGTCCTGACACGTGCCATGGCCATGTCCTGACACGTCCTGCGACATCCCGACTCATGCCATGGCCACGCCATGCCACGTCCTGACGCGTGCCATGGCCATGTCCTGCGACGTCCTGACTCGTGCCGTGGCCACACCCTACAACGTCTTGACGCGTGCCATGGCCATGTCCAGACGCGTCCTGACACGTACCATGGCCATATCCTGCCATGTACTGCGACGTCCTGACTCGTGCCATGGCCACGCCCTGCCACGTCCTGACGTGTCCTGACATTTGCCATGGCCATGTCCTGACACGTCCTGCGAGGTCCAGACTCGTGCCATGACCACGCCTTGCCATGTCCTGCGACGTTTCGTGCCATGGCCACGCCCTGCCATGTCCTGATGCGTCCTGACACGTGCCATGGCCATGTCCATACACGTCTTGCGACATCCCGACTCGTGCCATGGCCACGCCCTGCCATGTCCTGCGACGTCGCGACTCATTCCATGGCCACGCCCTGTCATGTCTAGATGCATCCTGACACGTGCCATGGCCATGTCCTTATGCGTCCTGACACGTACCATGGCCATGTCCTGACGCATCCTGACACGTACCATGGCCACCTCCTCACGAGTCCTGACACGAACCATGGCCATATCCTTCCATGTCCTGCGACGTCCTGACTCGTGCCATGACCACGCCCTGCCACATCCTCACGCGTGCCATGGCAATGTCCTGCGTCGTCCTGACTCGTGCCACAGCTACGCCCTGCCACGTCCTGACACGTGCCATGGCCATGTCCTCACGCGTCCTGACACGTACCATGGCCATATCCTGCCATGTCCTGCGACGTCCTGACTCGTGCCATGGTCACGCCCTACCATGATGTCCTGACGCGTCTTGACACGTGCTATGGCAATGTCCTGACACGTCCTGCGACGTCCCGACTCTTGCCACGGGCATGCCCTGCCTTGTCCTGTGACGTCCCGACTTGTTCCATGGCCATGCCCTGCCATGTTCTGATGTGGCCTGACACGTGCCATGGACATGTCTTGAAACGTGTTGCGACGTCCGACTCGTGCCATGGCCACGCCCTGCCATGTCCTATGACGTCCCGACTCGTGCCATGGCCACGCCCTGCCATGTCCTGACACGACCTGACACATGCCATGCCCATGTCCTGCGAGGTCCCGACTCGTGCCATGGCCACGCCCTGCCATTTCCTGATGAGTCCTTACACATGCCATGGCCATGTCTTGATGCGTCCTGACACGTGCCATGCCCATGTCCTTACGCATCCTGACACGTACCATGGCAACGTCCTGACGCGTTCTGACACGTACCATGGCCATGTCCTGATGTGTCCTGACACGTCATCACGCGTGCCATGTCCAAATCCTTCCATGTCCTGCCCGTCTCATGCCATGGCCATGCCCTGCCATGTCCTGCGACGTCCCGACTCGTGCCATGGCCACGCCCTGCCATGTCCTGCGACGTCCCGACTCGTGCCATGGCCACGCCTGCCATGTCCTCATGAGCCCTAACACATGCCATGGCCATGTCATAATGCGTCCTGACACGTGCCATGGCCATGTCCTGATGCGTCCTGACACGTCCTCACGCGTGCCATGGCCAAGTATTTCCATGTCCTGGCACGTCTGAGACGTGCCATGGCCATGTCCTTACACGTCCTGCGAGGTCCTGACTCGTGCCATGGCCACGCCCTGCTATGTCCTGCGACATCCCGACTCGTGCCATGGCCACGCCCTTCCATGTCCTGATGTGTCCTGACACGTGCCATGGCCCATCCTGATGCGTCCTGACACCGGCCATGGCAATGTCCTGACGCATCCTAACAGGTACCATGACCACGTCCTGACGCGTCCTGACACGTACCATGGCCATATCCTGCCATGTCCTGCGACGTCCTAACATGTGCCATGACCGCACCCTGCCACGTCTTGACCCGTGCCATGGCCATGTCCTGCGACGTCCTTACTCGTGCCATGGCCACACCCTGCCACGTCTTGACGCGTGCCATGGCCATGTCAAGACGCGTCCTGGCACCTACCATGGCCATGTCCAGACGCGTCCTGAAAAGTACCACGGACTCGTCCTGATGCTTCCTGACACGTACCATGGCCATATCCTGCCATGTCCTGCGATGTCCTAACTCATGCCATGACCACGCCCTGCCACGTCCTGACGCGTGCCATGGCCATGTCCTGCGACGTCCGGACTCGTTCCATGGCCACACCCTGCCACGTCCCGACGCGTGCCATGGTCATGTCCTGCGATGTCCTGACTCGTGCCATGGCCACACCCTGCCACGTCCCGACGCGTGCCATGGCCATGTCCTGACGCGTCCTGACAAGTACCATGGCCAAATCCTGCCATGTCCTGCGACGTCTTGACTAGTGCCATGGCCACACCCAGACCATGTCCCGACGCATCCTGACACGTGCCATGGCCATGTCCTGACACGTCCTGCATGGTCCTGACTCGTGCCACGGAACCGCCCTGCCATGTCCTGCGACGTCCCGACTTGAGCCATGGCCACGCCCTGCCATGTCCTGACGCGTCCTGACACGTGCCAGGGACATGTCGTGACACTTCCTGCGACGTCCCAACTCGTGCCATAGCCACGCCGTACCATGTCCTGCGACGTCCCGACTCGTGCATGGCCACGCCCTGCCATGTCCTTATGTTTCCTGACACGTGCCATGGCCTTCTCCTGATGCGTCTTGACACGTGCCATGGCCATGTCCTGACGCATCCTAACACGTACCATGACTACGTCCTGACGGGTCCCGCGACATCCCGACTCGTGCCATGGCCACGCCCTGCCATGTCCTACAACGTCGTGACACGTGCCATGGCCATGTCCTGATGCGTCCTGACACGTGCCATGGCCACGCCTTGCCATGTCCTGCGACGTCCCGACTCGTGCCATGGCCAGCCCTGCCATGTCCTAACGCGTCCTGACACGTACCATGGCCATGTCCTGAAACATCCTGCGACGTCCCGACTCGTGCCATGGCCACGCCCTGCCATGTCCTACGACGTCCCGACTCGTGCCGCGGCCACGCCCTGCCATGTCCTGACGCGTCCTGACACGTGCCATGGCCATGTCCTGTGAGGACCCGTTTCGTGCCATGGCCATGCCCTGCCCTGTCCTGCGACATCCCGACTCGTGCCATGGCCACGCCCTGCCATATCCTGCGACGTACCGACTCGTGCCATGGCCACGCCCTGCCATTACCTCATGAGCCCTGACATATGCCATGGCCATGTCTTGATGCGTCCTGACACGTGCCATGGCCATGTCCTGATGAGTGCGGACACATGCCATGGCCATGTCATGATGCGTCCTGACACGTGCCATGGCCATGTCCTGACACGTCCTGCGACATCCCGACTCGTGCCATGGCCACGCCATGCCACGTCCTGACGCGTGCCATGGCCATGTCCCGCGACGTCCTGACTCGTGCCGTGGCCACACCCTGCAACGTCTTGACGCGTGCCATGGCCATGTCCAGACGCGTCCTGACACGTACCATGGCCATATCCTACCATGTACTACGACGTCCTGACTCGTGCCATGGCCACGCCCTGCCACGTCCTGACATGTCCTGACACGTGCCATGGCCATGTCCTGACACGTCTTGCGATGTCCCGACTCGTGCCATGGCCACGCCCTGCCATATCCTGCGACGTCGCGACTCATTCCATGGCCACGCCCTGTCATGTCTAGATGCATCCTGACATGTGCCATGGCTATCTCCTGATGCGTCCTGACACGTGCCATGGCCATGTCCTGACGCATCCTGACTCGTGCCATGACCACGCCCTGCCACATCCTCACGCGTGCCATGGCAATGTCCTGCGATGTTCTGACTCCTGCCACAGCTACGCCCTGCCACGTCCTGACACGTGCCATGGCCATGTCCTCACGCGTCCTGACACGTACCATGGCCATATCCTGCCATGTCCTGCGACGTCCTGACTCGTGCCATGGTCACGCCCTACCATGTCCTGACGCGTCCTGACACGTGCTATGGCCATGTCCTGACACGTCCTGCGACGTCCCGACTCTTGCCATGGCCATGCCCTGCCTTGCCCTGTGACGTCCCGACTCGTTCCATGGCCATGCCCTGCCATGTTCTGATGTGGCCTGACACGTGCCATGGACATGTCTTGAAACGTGTTGCGACGTCCCAACTCGTGCCATGGCCACGCCCTGCCATGTCCTGTGACGTCCCGACTCGTGCCATGGCCACGCCCTGCCATGTCCTGACACGACCTGACACATGCCATGCCCATGTCCTGCGAGGTCCCGACTCGTGCCATGGCCACGCCCTGCCATGTCCTGACACGACCTGACACATGCCATGCCCATGTCCTGCGAGGTCCCGACTCGTGCCATGGCCATGCCATGCCCATGTCCTGCGAGGTCCCGACACATGCCATGGCCATGTCTTGATGCGTCCTGACACGTGCCATGCCCATGTCCTTACGCATCCTGACACGTACCATGGCCACGTCCTGACGCGTTCTGTCACGTACCATGGCCATGTCCTGATGCGACCTGACACGTCCTCACGCGTGCCATGTCCAAATCCTTCCATGTCCTGCCACGTCTTGACTCGTGCCATGGCCATGCCCTGCCATGTCCTGACGCATCCTGACACGTGCCATGGCCCTATCCTGACACGTCCTACGTGGTCCCGACTCGTGCCATGGCACTGCCCTGCCATGTCCTGCGACGTCCCGACTCGTGCCATGGCCATGCCCTGCCATGTCCTGATGCGTCCTGACACGTGCCATGGCTATGTCCTGACACTTCTTGCGACGTCCCAACTCGTTCCATAGCCACGCCGTACCATATCCTGCGACGTCCCGACTCGTGCCATGGCCACGCCCTGCCATGTCCTGATGTTTCCTGGACACGTGCCATGGCCTTGTCCTGATGCGTCCTGACACGTGCCATGGCCATGTCCTGACCCATCCTAACACGTAACATGACCACGGCCTGACGCGTCCTGCGACATCCCGACTCGTGCCATGGCCATGCCCTGCCATGTCCTGCAACGTCCTGACTCGTGCCCTGGCTACGCCCTGCCATGTCCTAATGCGTCGTGACACGTGCCATGGCCATGTCCTGATGCGTCCTGACACGTGCCATGGCCACGCCTTGCCATGTCCTGCGACGTCCCGACTCGTGCCGTGGCCACGCCCTGCCATGTCCTGACGCGTCCTGACACGTACCATGGCCATGTCCTGAAACATCCTACGACTTCACGACTCGTGCCATGGCCACGCCTTGCCATGTCCTGCGACGTCCCGACTCGTGCCATGGCCACGCCCTGCCATGTCCTGACGCGTCCTGACACGTGCCATGGCCATGTCCTGCGAGGACCCGTTTCGTGCCATGGCCATGCCCTGCCATGTCCTGCGATGTCCCGACTCGTGCCATGGCCACGCCCTGCCATGTCCTGCGACGTCCCGACTCGTGCAATGGCCACGCCCTGCCATGTCCTCATGAGCCCTGACACATGCCATGGCCATGTCCTAATGAGTCCTCACGCGTGCCATGGCCGTATCCTTCCATGTCCTGCCACGTCTTGACTCGTGCCATGGCCACGCCCTGCCATGTCCTCACGTATCCTGACACGTGCCATGGCCATGTCCTTACACGTCCTGCGAGGTCCCGACTCGTGCATTGGCCACGCCCTGCTATGTCCTGCAACATCCTGACTCGTGCCATGGCCACGCCCTGCCATGTCCTGATGTGTCCTGACACGTGCCATGGCCCATCCTGATGCGTCCTGACACTGGCCATTGCGATGTCCTGTTGCATCCTAACACGTACCATGACCACGTCCTGACGCGTCCTGACACGTACCATGGCCATATCCTGCCATGTCCTGCGACGTCCTAACTTGTGCCATGACCATGCCCTGCCATGTCCTGACCCGTGCCATTGCCATGTCCTGCGACGTCCTTACTCGTGCCATGGCCACACCCTGCCACGTCTTGACGCGTTCCATGGCCATGTCAGGACGTGTCCTGACACCTACCATGGCCATGTCCAGACGCGTCCTCACACGTACCACGGACACGTCCTGATGCGTCCTGACACGTACCATGGCCATGTCCTGCGATGTCCTAACTCATGCCATGACCACGCCCTGCCACGTCCTGACGCGTGCCATGGCCATGTCCTGCGACGTCCTGACTCGTGCCATGGCCACACCCTGCCACGTCCCGACGCGTGCCTTGGCCATGTCCTGACGCGTCCTGACTAGTACCATGGCCAAATCCTGCCATGTCCTGCGACGTCTTGACTCGTGCCATGGCCACACCCAGACCATGTCCTGACGCATCCTGACACGTGCCATGGCCATGTCCTGACACGTCCTGCGGGGTCCTGACTCGTGCCACGGAACCGCCCTGCCATGTCCTGCGACGTCCCGACTCGTGCCATGGCCACGCCCTGCCATGTCCTGACGCGTCCTGACACGTGCCATGGCCATGTCGTGACACTTCCTGCGACGTCCCAACTCGTGCCATTGCCACGCCGTACCATGTCCTGCGACGTCCCGACTCGTGCCATGGCCACGCCCTGCCATGTCCTGATGTTTCCTGACACGTGCCATGGCCATGTCCTGATACGTCCTGACACGTGCCATGGCCATGTCTTGAAGCATCCTAACACGTACAATGACCACGTCCTGACGGGTCCTACGACATCCCGACTCGTGCCATGGCCACGCCCTGCCATGTCCTACAACGTCCCGACTCGTGCCCTGGCCACGCCCTGCCATGTCCTAATGCGTCGTGACACGTGCCATGGCCATGTCCTGATGCGTCCTGACACGTGCCATGGCCATGCCTTGCCATGTCCTACGACGTCCCGACTCGTGCCATGGCCACGCCCTGCCATGTCCTAACGCGTCCTGACACGTACCATGGCCATGTCCTGAAACATCCTGCGACGTCCCGACTCGTGCCATGGCCACGCCCTGCCATGTCCTGACGGGTCCTGACACGTGCCATGGCCATGTCCTGCGAGGACCCGTCTCGTGCCATGGCCATGCCCTGCCATGTTCTGCGACGTCCCGACTCGTGCCATGGCCACGCCCTGCCATGTCTTGCGACGTCCCGACTCGTGCCATGGCCACGCCCTGCCATGTCCTCATGAACCCTGACACATGCCATGGCCATGACTTGATGCGTCCTGACACGTGCCATGGCCATGTCCTGATGAGTGCTGACTCATGCCATGGCCATGTCATGATGCGTCCTGACACGTGCCATGGCCATGTCCTGACACGTCCTGCGACATCCCGACTCGTGCCATGGCCACGCCCTGCCATGTCCTGTGACGTCTCGACTCGTGCCCTGGCCACGCCCTGCCATGTCCTGATGCGTCGTGACACGTGTCATGTCCATGTCCTGATGCGTCCTGACACGTGCCAAGGCCATGTCCTGACACATCTTGACACATACCACGGCCACGTCCTGACGCGTCCTGACACGTACCATGGACATATCCTGCCATGTCCTGCGATGTCCTAACTCATGCCATGACCACGTCCTGTCACGTCTTGACGCGTGCCAAGGCCATGTCCTGCGACGTCCTGAATTGTGCCATGGCAACACCCTGCCACGTCCAAACGCGTGCCACGGCCAAGTCCTGACGCGTCCTGGCACATGCCATGGCCATGTCCTGACACGTCCTGCGACATCCCGACTCGTGCCATGGCCACGCCCTGCCATGTCCTGCGACGTCCCGACTCGTGCCCTGGCCACGCCCTGTCGTGTCTTGATGCGTCCTGACAAGTGCCAGGGCCATGTCCTGATGCGTCCTGACACGTGCCATGGCCTTGTCCTGACGCATCCTGGCACGTACCATGGCCACGTCCTGACGCGTCCTGACACGTACCATGGCCATATACTGCCATGTCCTGCGACGTCTTAACTCGTGCCATGACCACGCCCTGATACGTCCTGACGCGTGCCATGGCCATGTCCTGCGGCGTCCTGACTCGTGCCATGGCCACACCCTGCCACGTCTTGAAGCGTGCCATGGCCATGTCCAGACGCGTCCTGACACGTACCATGGCCATGTCCTGACACGTCTTGCGACGTCCCGACTCGTGCCATGGTCACGCCCTACCATGTCCTGACGCGTCCTGACACGTGCTATGGCCATGTCCTGACACGTCCTGCGACGTCCCGACTCTTGCCATGGCCATGCCCTGCCTTGTCCTGTGACGTCCCGACTCGTTCCATGGCCATGCCCTGCCATGTTCTAATGTGGCCTGACACGTGCCATGGACATGTCTTGAAACGTGTTGCGACGTCCCGACTCGTGCCATGGCCACGCCCTGCCATGTCCTGTGACGTCCCGACTCGTGCCATGGCCACGCCCTGCCATGTCCTGACACGACCTGACACATGCCATGCCCATGTCCTGCGATGTCCCGACTCGTGCCATGGCCACGCCCTGCCACGTCCTGACACGTGCCATGCCCATGTCCTTACGCATCCTGACACGTACCATGGCCACGTCCTGACGCGTTCTGACACGTACCATGGCCGTATCCTGATGCGCCCTGACACATCCTCACGCGTGCCATGTCCAATTCTTTCCATGTCCTGCCACGTCTTGACTCGTGCCATGGCCATGCCCTGCCATGTCCTGACGCATCCTGACACGTGCCATGGCCATATCCTGACACGTCCTGCGTGGTCCCGACTCGTGCCATGGCACTGCCCTGCCATGTCCTGCGACGTCCCGACTCGTGCCATGGCCATGCCCTGCCATGTCCTGATGCGTCCTGACACGTGCCATGGCCATGTCCTGACACTTCTTACGACGTCCCAACTCGTTCCATAGCCACGCCGTACCATATCCTGCGACGTCCCGACTCGTGCCATGGCCACGCCCTGCCATGTCCTGATGTTTCCTGGACACGTGCCATGGCCTTGTCCTTATGCGTCCTGACACGTGCCATGGCCATGTCCTGACCCATCCTAACACGTACCATGACCACGGCCTGACGCGTCTTGCGACATCCCGACTCGTGACATGGCCATGCCCTGCCATGTCCTGCAACGTCCTGACTCGTGCCCTGGCTACGCCCTGCCATGTCCTAATGCGTCGTGACACGTGCCATGGCCATGTCCTGATGCGTCCTGACACGTGCCATGGCCACGCCTTGCCATGTCCTGCGACGACCCGACTCGTGCCGTGGCCACGCCCTGCCATGTCCTAACGCGTCCTGACACGTACCATGGCCATGTCCTGAAACGTCCTACGACGTCAGGACTCGTGCCATGGCCACGCCTTGCCATGTCCTGCGACGTCCCGACTCGTGCCATGGCCACGCCCTGCCATGTCCTGACACGTCCTGACACGTGCCATGGCCATGTCCTGCGAGGACCCGTTTCGTGCCATGGCCATGCCTTGCCATGTCCTGCGACGTCCCGACTCGTGCCATGGCCACACCCTGCCATGTCCTGCGACGTCCCGACTCGTGCCATGGCCACGCCCTGCCATGTCCTCATGAGCCCTGACACATGCCATGGCCATGTCCTAATGCGTCCTCACGCATGCCATGGCCAAATCCTTCCATGTCCTGCCACGTCTTGACTCGTGCCATGGCCACGCCCTACCATGTCCTCACGTATCCTGACACGTGCCATGGCCATGTCCTTACACGTCCTGCGAGGTCCCGACTCGTGCCATGGCCACGCCCTGCTATGTCCTGCAACATCCCGACTCGTGCCATGGCCACGCCCTGCCATGTCCTGATGTGTCCTGACACGTGCCATGGCCCATCCTGATGCGTCCTGACAGTGGCCATTGCGATGTCCTGACGCATCCTAACACGTACCATGACCACGTCCTGACGCGTCCTGACACGTACCATGGCCATATCCTGCCATGTCCTGCGACGTCCTAACTTGTGCCATGACCACGCC